>JAHLWY010002013.1:0-13954 GCA_020002185.1 Paraescarpia echinospica
TCAGATATAGATGTCATTGTCCAGGATACTCAGCTATATAGCAGTAAATGCTAGAGTTGGGTATGTGTAGAGCGTGGTAGACAAATGTCAGATATAGATGTCATTGTCCAGGTTACTCAGCCATACAACAGCACATGCTACAGTATGGTAATTGTAAGACGAGGTAGACTAGTGTCAGATATATATGTCATTGTCCAGGATACTCAGCCATACAGCAGTACATGCTACAGTTGGGTAATTGTAGGGCGTGGTAGACAAATGTCAGATATAGATGTCATTGTCCAGGGTACTCAGCCATAAAACAGCACATGCTACAGTTGGGTAATTGTAGGATGTGGCAGACTAGTGTCAGATATAGATGTCATTGTCCAGGGTACTCAGCCATACAGCAGTACATGCTACAGTTGGGTAATTGTAGGGCGTGGTAGAAAAATGTCAGATATAGATGTCATTGTCCAGGGTACTCAGCCATACAACAGTACATGCTACAGTTGGGTAATTGTAAGACGTGGTAGACTAGTGTCAGATATATATGTCATTGTCCAGGGTACTCAGCAATACAGCAGTAAATGCTACAGTTGGGTATGTGTAGAGCGTGGAAGACTAATGTCAGATATAGATGTCATTGTCCAGGTTACTCAGCCATACAACAGCACATGCTACAGTTTGGTAATTGTAGGATGGGGTAGACTAATGTCAGATATAGGTGTCATTGTCCAGGGTACTCAGACATACAACAGTACATGCTACAGTTGGGTAATTGTAGGATGTGGTAGACTAGTGTCAGATATAGATGTCATTGTCCAGGGTACTCAGCCATACAGCAGTACATGCTACAGTTGGGTAATTGTAGGGCGTGGTAGAAAAATGTCAGATATAGATGTCATTGTCCAGGGTACTCAGCCATACAACAGTACATGCTGCAGTTGGGTAATTGTAGGATGTGGTAGACTAGTGTCAGATATAGATGTCATTGTCCAGGATACTCAGCTGTACAGCAGTACATGCTACAGTTGGGTAATTGTAGGATGTGGCAGACTAGTGTCAGATATATATGTCATTGTCCAGGGTACTCAGCCATACAACAGTACATGCTACAGTTGGGTAATTGTAGGATGTGGCAGACTAGTGTCAGATATATATGTCATTGTCCAGGGTACTCAGCCATACAACAGTACATGCTACAGTTGGGTAATTGTAGGGCGTGGTAGACTAATGTCAGATATAGATGTCATTGTCCAGGGTACTCAGCCATACAGCAGTACATGCTACAGTTGGGTAATTGTAGGGCGTGGTAGACAAATGTCAGATATAGATGTCATTGTCCAGGGTACTCAGCCATACAGCAGTACATGCTACAGTTGGGTAATTGTAGGGCGTGGTAGAAAAATGTCAGATATAGATGTCATTGTCCAGGGTACTCAGCCATACAACAGTACATGCTACAGTTGGGTAATTGTAGGATGTGGTAGACTAGTGTCAGATATAGATGTCATTGTCCAGGATACTCAGCTGTACAGCAGTACATGCTACAGTTGGGTAATTGTAGGATGTGGCAGACTAGTGTCAGATATATATGTCATTGTCCAGGGTACTCAGCCATACAACAGTACATGCTACAGTTGGGTAATTGTAAGACGAGGTAGACTAGTGTCAGATATATATGTCATTGTCCAGGATACTCAGCCATACAGCAGTACATGCTACAGTTGGGTAATTGTAGGGCGTGGTAGACAAATGTCAGATATAGATGTCATTGTCCAGGGTACTCAGCCATACAGCAGTACATGCTACAGTTGGGTAATTGTAGGATGTGGCAGACTAGTGTCAGATATAGATGTCATTGTCCAGGGTACTCAGCCATACAGCAGTACATGGTACAGTTGGGTAATTGTAGGGCGTGGTAGAAAAATGTCAGATATAGATGTCATTGTCCAGGGTACTCAGCCATACAACAGTACATGCTACAGTTGGGTAATTGTAGGATGTGGCAGACTAGTGTCAGATATATATGTCATTGTCCAGGGTACTCAGCCATACAACAGTACATGCTACAGTTGGGTAATTGTAGGATGTGGCAGACTAGTGTCAGATATATATGTCATTGTCCAGGGTACTCAGCTATACAGCTGTACATGCTACAGTTGGGTAATTGTAGGGCGTGGTAGACTAATGTCAGATATAGATGTCATTGTCCAGGGTACTCAGCCATAAAACAGTACATGCTACAGTTGGGTAATTGTAGGATGTGGTAGACTTGTGTCAGATATAGATGTCATTGTCCAGGGTACTCAGGTATACAGCAGTACATGCTACAGTTGGGTAGTTGTAGGGCGTGGTAGACTAATGTCAGATATAGATTTCATTGTTCAGGGTACTCAGCCATACAACAGTACATGCTACAGTTGGGTAATTGTAGGATGTGGCAGACTAATGTCAGATATAGATGTCATTGTCCAGGGTACTCAGACATACAACAGTACATGCTACAGTTGGGTAATTGTAGGATGTGGTAGACTAGTGTCAGATATAGATGTCATTGTCCAGGGTACCCAGCCATACAGCAGTACATGCTACAGTTGGGTAATTGTAGGGCGTGGTAGACAAATGTCAGATATAGATGTCATTGTTCAGGGTACTCAGCCATACAACAGTACATGCTACAGTTGGGTAATTGTAGGATGTGGTAGACTAGTGTCAGATATAGATGTCATTGTCCAGGATACTCAGCTGTACAGCAGTACATGCTACAGTTGGGTAATTGTAGGATGTGGCAGACGTGTGTCAGATATATATGTCATTGTCCAGGGTACTCAGCCATACAACAGTACATGCTACAGTTGAGTAATTGTAAGACGTGGTAGACTAGTGTCAGATATATATGTCATTGTCCAGGATACTCAGCCATACAGCAGTACATGCTACAGTTGGGTAATTGTAAGACGTGGTAGACAAATGTCAGAAATAGATGTCATTGTCCAGGATACTCAGCTGTACAGCAGTACATGCTACAGTTGGGTAATTGTAGGATGTGGCAGACTAGTGTCAGATATATATGTCATTGTCCAGGGTACTCAGCCATACAACAGTACATGCTACATTTGGGTAATTGTAGGATGTGGTAGACTAGTGTCAGATATATATGTTATTGCCCAGGGTACTCAGCCATACAGCAGTACATGCTACAGTTGGGTAATTGTAAGACGTGGTAGACTAGTGTCAGATATATATGTCATTGTCCAGGGTACTCAGCCATACAGCAGTACATGCTACAGTTGGGTAATTGTAAGACGTGGTAGACTAGTGTCAGATATATATGTCATTGTCCAGGGTACTCAGCTATACAGCAGTAAATGCTACAGTTGGGTAATTGTAGAGCGTTGTAGACAAATGTCAGATATAGATGTCATTGTCCAGGGTACTCAGCCATACAACAGTACATGCTACAGTTGGGTAATTGTAGGATGGGGTAGACTAGTGTCAGATATAGATGTCAATGTCCAGGGTACTCAGCCATACAGCAGTACATGCTACAGTTGGGTAATTGTAGGGCTTGGTAGACTAATGTCAGATATATATGTCATTGTCCAGGATATCAGCTATATAAGATTACATGCTACAGTTGGGTAATTGTACGGCGTGGTAGACTAATGTCAGATATATATGTCATTGTCCAGGGTACTCTGCCATACAACAGTACATGCTACAGTTGGGTAATTGTAGGATGTGGCAGACTAGTGTCAGATATAGATGTCATTGTCCAGGATACTCAGCTATATAGCAGTAAATGCTACAGTTGGGTATGTGTAGAGCGTGGTAGACAAATGTCAGATATAGATGTCATTGTCCAGGTTACTCAGCCATACAACAGCACATGCTACAGTATGGTAATTGTAGGATGGGGTAGACTAATGTCAGATATAGATGTCATTGTCCAGGGTACTCAGCCATACAGCAGTACATGCTACAGTTGGGTAATTGTAGGGCGTGGTAGATTAATGTCAGATATATATGTCATTGTCCAGGGTACTCAGCCATACAAGATTACACGCTACAGTTGGGTAATTGTAGGGCGTGGTAGACTAATGTCAGATATAGATGTCATTGTCCAGGGTACTCAGCCATACAACAGTATATGCTACAGTTGGGTAATTGTAGGATGTGGTAGACTTGTGTCAGATATAGATGTCATTGTCCAGGGTACTCAGGTATACAGCAGTACATGCTACAGTTGGGTAGTTGTAGGGCGTGGTAGACTAATGTCAGATATAGATTTCATTGTCCAGGGTACTCAGCCATACAACAGTACATGCTACAGTTGGGTAATTGTAGGATGTGGCAGACTAATGTCAGATATAGATGTCATTGTCCAGGGTACTCAGACATACAACAGTACATGCTACAGTTGGGTAATTGTAGGATGTGGTAGACTAGTGTCAGATATAGATGTCATTGTCCAGGGTACTCAGCCATACAGCAGTACATGCTACAGTTGGGTAATTATAGGGCGTGG
Organism: Paraescarpia echinospica; assembly: GCA_020002185.1. Lineage (NCBI taxonomy): Eukaryota > Metazoa > Annelida > Polychaeta > Sabellida > Siboglinidae > Paraescarpia > Paraescarpia echinospica. The sequence continues at coordinate 4,514 of JAHLWY010002013.1, forward strand.
TAGATTAATGTCAGATATATATCTCATTGTCCAGGGTACTCAGCCATACAAGATTACATGCTACAGTTGGGTAATTGTAGGGCGTGGTAGACTAATGTCAGATATAGATGTCATTGTCCAGGATACTCAGCTGTACAACAGTACATGCTACAGTTGGGTAATTGTAGGATGTGGTAGACTAGTGTCATATATAGATGTCATTGTCCAGGGTACTCAGCCATACAGCAGTACATGCTACAGTTGGGTAATTGTAGGATGTGGTAGACTAGTGTCACATATATATGTCATTGTCCAGAGTACTCAGCCATACAGCAGTACATGCTACAGTTGGGTAATAGTAGGGCGTGGTAGACTAGTGTCAGATATATATGTCATTGTCCAGGGTACTCAGCCATACAGCAGTACATGCTACAGTTGGGTAATAGTAGGGCGTGGTAGACTAGTGTCAGATATATATGTCGTTGTCCAGGGTACTCAGCCATACAACAGTACATGCTACAGTTGGGTAATTGTAGGATGTGGTAGACTAGTGTATGATATAGATGTCATTGTCCAGGGTATTCAGCTATACAGCAGAACATGCTACAGTTGGGTAATTGTAGGGCGTGGTAGGCTAATGTCAGATATAGATGTCATTGTCCAGGGTACTCTGCCATACAACAGTACATGCTACAGTTGGGTAATTGTAGGATGTGGTAGACTAGTGTCAGATATAGATGTCATTGTCCAGGATACTCAGCTACACAGCAGTACATGCTACAGTTGGGTAATTGTAGGCCGTGGTAGACTAATGTCAGATATAGATGTCATTGTCCAAGGTACTCTGCCATACAACAGTACATGCTACAGTTGGGTAATTGTAGGATGTGGTAGACTAGTGTCAGATATAGATATCATTGTCCAGGGTACTCAGCCATACAGCAGTACATGCTACAGTTGGGTAATTGTAGGATGTGGTAGACTAGTGTCAGATATATACGTCATTGTCCAGGGTACTCAGGCCTACAGCAGTACATGATACAGTTGGGTAATTGTAGGGCGTGGTAGACTAGTGTCAGATATATATGTCATTGTCCAGGGTACTCAGCCATACAGCAGTACATGCTACAGTTGGGAAATTGTAGGGCGTGGTAGACTAGTGTCAGATATATATGTCATTGTCCAGAGTACTCAGCCATACAGCAGTACATGCTACAGTTGGGTAATTGTAGGGCGTGGTAGACTAATGTCAGATATATATGTCTTCGTCCAGGGTACTCAGCCATACAGCAGTACATGCTACAGTTGGGTAATTGTAGGGCGTGGTAGATTAATGTCAGATATATATGTCTTCGTCCAGGGTACTCAGCCAAACAACAGTACATGCTAGAGTTGGGTAATTGTAGGGCGTGGTAGTCTAATGTCAGATATATATGTCATTGTCCAGGGTACTCAGCCGTACAACAGTACATGCTACAGTTGGGTAATTGTAGGAATTGGTAGACTAGTGTCAGATATATATGTCATTGTCCAGGGTAATCAGCCATACAGCAGTACTTGCTACAGTTGGGTAATTGTAGGATGTGGTAGACTAAAGTCAGATATAGATGTCATTATCCAGGGTACTCTGCCATACAACAGTACATGCTACAGTTGGGTAATTGTAGGATGTGGTAGACTAGTGTCAGATATAGATATCATTGTCCAGGGTACTCAGCCATACAGCAGTACATGCTACAGTTGGGTATTTGTAGGATGTGGTAGACTAGTGTCAGATATATATGTCATTGTCCAGGGTAGTCAGCCATACAGCAGTACATGCTACAGTTGGGTAATTGTAGGGCGTGGTAGACTAATGTCAGATATAGATGTCGTTGTCCAAGGTACTCAGCCATACAACAGTACATGCTACAGTTGGGTAAGTGTAGGATGTGGTAGTCTAGTGTCAGATATAGATATCCGTGTCCAGGATATTCAGCTATACAGCAGTACATGCCACTGTTGGGTAATTGGAGGGCGTGGTAGACTAATGTCAGATATAGTTGTCATTGTACAGGGTACTCAGCCATACAACAGTACATGCTACAGTTGGGTAATTGTAGGATGTGGTAGACCAGTGTCAGATATATATGTCATTGTCCAGGACACTCAGCTGTACAGCAGTACATGCTAAAGTAGGGTAATTGTAGGGCGTGGTTGACTAATGTCAGATATAGATGTCATTGTCCAGGGTACTCTGCCATACAACAGTACATGCTACAGTTGGGTAATTGTAGGATGTGGTAGACTAGTGTCATATATAGATGTCATTGTCCAGGGTACTCAGCCATACAGCAGTACATGCTACAGTTGGGTAATTGTAGGATGTGGTAGACTAGTGTCACATATATATGTCATTGTCCAGGGTACTCAGCCATACAGCAGTACATGCTACAGTTGGGTAATAGTAGGGCGTGGTAGACTAGTGTCAGATATATATGTCATTGTCCAGGGTACTCAGCCATACAGCAGTACATGCTACAGATGGGTAATAGTAGGGCGTGGTAGACTAGTGTCAGATATATATGTCGTTGTCCAGGGTACACAGCCATACAACAGTACATGCTACAGTTGGGTAATTGTAGGATGTGGTAGACTAGTGTAAGATATAGATGTCATTGTCCAGGGTATTCAGCTACACAGCAGTACATGCTACAGTTGGGTAATTGTAGGGCGTGGTAGGCTAATGTCAGATATAGATGTCATTGTCCAGGGTACTCTGCCATACAACAGTACATGCTACAGTTGGGTAATTGTAGGATGTGGTAGACTAGTGTCAGATATAGATGTCATTGTCCAGGATACTCAGCTACACAGCAGTACATGCTACAGTTGGGTAATTGTTGGCCGTGGTAGACTAATGTCAGATATAGATGTCATTGTCCAAGGTACTCTGCCATACAACAGTACATGCTACAGTTGGGTAATTGTAGGATGTGGTAGACTAGTGTCAGATATAGATATCATTGTCCAGGGTACTCAGCCATACAGCAGTACATGCTACAGTTGGGTAATTGTAGGATGTGGTAGACTAGTGTCAGATATATATGTCATTGTCCAGGGTACTCAGTCCTACAGCAGTACATGATACAGTTGGGTAATTGTAGGGCGTGGTAGACTAGTGTCAGATATATATGTCATTGTCCAGGGTACTCAGCCATACAGCAGTACATGCTACAGTTGGGTAATTGTAGGGCGTGGTAGACTAGTGTCAGATATATATGTCATTGTCCAGGGTACTCAGCCATACAGCAGTACATGCTACAGTTGGGTAATTGTAGGGCGTGGTAGACTAATGTCAGATATATATGTCATTGTCCAGGGTACTCAGCCATACAACAGTACATGCTACAGTTGGGTAATTGTAGGATGTGGTAGACTAGTGTCAGATATATATGTCTTCGTCCAGGGTACTCAGCCAAACAACAGTACATGCTAGCGTTGGGTAAGTGTAGGGCGTGGTAGACTTATGTCAGATATACATATCATTGTCCAGGGTACTCAACCCTACAGCAGTACATGATACAGTTGGGTAATTGTAGGGCGTGGTAGACTAGTGTCAGATATATATGTCATTGTCCAGGGTACTCAGACATACAGCAGTACATGCTACAGTTGGGTAATTGTAGGGCGTGGTAGACTAGTGTCAGATATATATGTCATTGTCCAGGGTACTCAGCCATACAGCAGTACATGCTACAGTTGGGTAATTGTAGGGCGTGGTAGACTAGTGTCAGATATATATGTCATTGTCCAGGGTACTCAGCCATACAACAGTACATGCTACAGTTGGGTAATTGTAGGATGTGGTAGACTAGTGTAAGATATAGATGTCATTGTCCAGGGTATTCAGCTACACAGCAGTACATGCTACAGTTGGGTAATTGTAGGGCGTGGTAGGCTAATGTCAGATATAGATGTCATTGTCCAGGGTACTCTGCCATACAACAGTACATGCTACAGTTGGGTAATTGTAGGATGTGGTAGACTAGTGTCAGATATAGATGTCATTGTCCAGGATACTCAGCTACACAGCAGTACATGCTACAGTTGGGTAATTGAAGGCCGTGGTAGACTAATGTCAGATATAGATGTCATTGTCCAAGGTACTCTGCCATACAACAGTACATGCTACAGTTGGGTAATTGTAGGATGTGGTAGACTAGTGTCAGATATAGATATCATTGTCCAGGGTACTCAGCCATACAGCAGTACATGCTACAGTTGGGTAATTGTAGGATGTGGTAGACTAGTGTCAGATATATATGTCATTGTCCAGGGTACTCAGGCCTACAGCAGTACATGATACAGTTGGGTAATTGTAGGGCGTGGTAGACTAGTGTCAGATATATATGTCATTGTCCAGGGTACTCAGCCATACAGCAGTACATGCTACAGTTGGGTAATTGTAGGGCGTGGTAGACTAGTGTCAGATATATATGTCATTGTCCAGGGTACTCAGCCATACAGCAGTACATGCTACAGTTGGGTAATTGTAGGGCGTGGTAGACTAATGTCAGATATATATGTCATTGTCCAGGGTACTCAGCCATACAACAGTACATGCTACAGTTGGGTAATTGTAGGATGTGGTAGACTAGTGTCAGATATAGATATCATTGTCCAGGGTACTCAGCCATACAGCAGTACATGCTACAGTTGGGTAATTGTAGGATGTGGTAGACTAGTGTCAGATATATATGTCATTGTCCAGGGTACTCAGCCCTACAGCAGTACATGATACAGTTGGGTAATTGTAGGGCGTGGTAGACTAGTGTCAGATATATATGTCATTGTCCAGGGTACTCAGCCATACAGCAGTACATGCTACAGTTGAGTAATTGTAGGGCGTGGTAGACTAGTGTCAGATATATATGTCATTGTCCAGGGTACTCAGCCATACAGCAGTACATGCTACAGTTGGGTAATTGTAGGGCGTGGTAGACTAGTGTCAGATATATATGTCATTGTCCAGGGTACTCAGCCATACAACAGTACATGCTACAGTTGGGTAATTGTAGGATGTGGTAGACTAGTGTAAGATATAGATGTCATTGTCCAGGGTATTCAGCTACACAGCAGTACATGCTACAGTTGGGTTATTGTAGGGCGTGGTAGGCTAATGTCAGATATAGATGTCATTGTCCAGGGTACTCTGCCATACAACAGTACATGCTACAGTTGGGTAATTGTAGGATGTGGTAGACTAGTGTCAGATATAGATGTCATTGTCCAGGATACTCAGCTACACAGCAGTACATGCTACAGTTGGGTAATTGTTGGCCGTGGTAGACTAATGTCAGATATAGATGTCATTGTCCAAGGTACTCTGCCATACAACAGTACATGCTACAGTTGGGTAATTGTAGGATGTGGTAGACTAGTGTCAGATATAGATATCATTGTCCAGGGTACTCAGCCATACAGCAGTACATGCTACAGTTGGGTAATTGTAGGATGTGGTAGACTAGTGTCAGATATATACGTCATTGTCCAGGGTACTCAGGCCTACAGCAGTACATGATACAGTTGGGTAATTGTAGGGCGTGGTAGACTAGTGTCAGATATATATGTCATTGTCCAGGGTACTCAGCCATACAGCAGTACATGCTACAGTTGGGAAATTGTAGGGCGTGGTAGACTAGTGTCAGATATATATGTCATTGTCCAGAGTACTCAGCCATACAGCAGTACATGCTACAGTTGGGTAATTGTAGGGCGTGGTAGACTAATGTCAGATATATATGTCTTCGTCCAGGGTACTCAGCCATACAGCAGTACATGCTACAGTTGGGTAATTGTAGGGCGTGGTAGATTAATGTCAGATATATATGTCTTCGTCCAGGGTACTCAGCCAAACAACAGTACATGCTAGAGTTGGGTAATTGTAGGGCGTGGCAGTCTAATGTCAGATATATATGTCATTGTCCAGGGTACTCAGCCGTACAACAGTACATGCTACAGTTGGGTAATTGTAGGAATTGGTAGACTAGTGTCAGATATATATGTCATTGTCCAGGGTAATCAGCCATACAGCAGTACTTGCTACAGTTGGGTAATTGTAGGATGTGGTAGACTAAAGTCAGATATAGATGTCATTATCCAGGGTACTCTGCCATACAACAGTACATGCTACAGTTGGGTAATTGTAGGATGTGGTAGACTAGTGTCAGATATAGATATCATTGTCCAGGGTACTCAGCCATACAGCAGTACATGCTACAGTTGGGTATTTGTAGGATGTGGTAGACTAGTGTCAGATATATATGTCATTGTCCAGGGTAGTCAGCCATACAGCAGTACATGCTACAGTTGGGTAATTGTAGGGCGTGGTAGACTAATGTCAGATATAGATGTCATTGTCCAAGGTACTCAGCCATACAACAGTACATGCTACAGTTGGGTAAGTGTAGGATGTGGTAGTCTAGTGTCAGATATAGGTATCATTGTCCAGGATATTCAGCTATACAGCAGTACATGCCACAGTTGGGTAATTGGAGGGCGTGGTAGACTAATGTCAGATATAAATGTCATTGTACAGGGTACTCAGCCATACAACAGTACATGCTACAGTTGGGTAATTGTAGGATGTGGTAGACCAGTGTCAGATATAGATGTCATTGTCCAGGATACTCAGCTGTACAGCAGTACATGCTAAAGTAGGGTAATTGTAGGGCGTGGTAGACTAATGTCAGATATAGATGTCATTGTCCAGGGTACTCTGCCATACAACAGTACATGCTACAGTTGGGTAATTGTAGGATGTGGTAGACTAGTGTCATATATAGATGTCATTGTCCAGGGTACTCAGCCATACAGCAGTACATGCTACAGTTGGGTAATTGTAGGATGTGGTAGACTAGTGTCACATATATATGTCATTGTCCAGGGTACTCAGCCATACAGCAGTACATGCTACAGTTGGGTAATAGTAGGGCGTGGTAGACTAGTGTCAGATATATATGTCATTGTCCAGGGTACTCAGCCATACAGCAGTACATGCTACAGATGGGTAATAGTAGGGCGTGGTAGACTAGTGTCAGATATATATGTCGTTGTCCAGGGTACTCAGCCATACAACAGTACATGCTACAGTTGGGTAATTGTAGGATGTGGTAGACTAGTGTAAGATATAGATGTCATTGTCCAGGGTATTCAGCTACACAGCAGTACATGCTACAGTTGGGTAATTGTAGGGCGTGGTAGGCTAATGTCAGATATAGATGTCATTGTCCAGGGTACTCTGCCATACAACAGTACATGCTACAGTTGGGTAATTGTAGGATGTGGTAGACTAGTGTCAGATATAGATGTCATTGTCCAGGATACTCAGCTACACAGCAGTACATGCTACAGTTGGGTAATTGTAGGCCGTGGTAGACTAATGTCAGATATAGATGTCATTGTCCAAGGTACTCTGCCATACAACAGTACATGCTACAGTTGGGTAATTGTAGGATGTGGTAGACTAGTGTCAGATATAGATATCATTGTCCAGGGTACTCAGCCATACAGCAGTACATGCTACAGTTGGGTAATTGTAGGATGTGGTAGACTAGTGTCAGATATATATGTCATTGTCCAGGGTACTCAGGCCTACAGCAGTACATGATACAGTTGGGTAATTGTAGGGCGTGGTAGACTAGTGTCAGATATATATGTCATTGTCCAGGGTACTCAGCCATACAGCAGTACATGCTACAGTTGGGTAATTGTAGGGCGTGGTAGACTAGTGTCAGATATATATGTCATTGTCCAGGGTACTCAGCCATACAGCAGTACATGCTACAGTTGGGTAATTGTAGGGCGTGGTAGACTAATGTCAGATATATATGTCTTCGTCCAGGGTACTCAGCCATACAGCAGTACATGCTACAGTTGGGTAATTGTAGGGCGTGGTAGATTAATGTCAGATATATATGTCTTCGTCCAGGGTACTCAGCCAAACAACAGTACATGCTAGAGTTGGGTAATTGTAGGGCGTGGCAGTCTAATGTCAGATATATATGTCATTGTCCAGGGTACTCAGCCGTACAACAGTACATGCTACAGTTGGGTAATTGTAGGAATTGGTAGACTAGTGTCAGATATATATGTCATTGTCCAGGGTAATCAGCCATACAGCAGTACTTGCTACAGTTGGGTAATTGTAGGATGTGGTAGACTAGTGTCAGATATATATGTCATTGTCCAGGGTAATCAGCCATAGAGCAGTACATGCTACAGTTGGGTAATTGTAGTGCGTGGTAGACTAATGTCAGATATAGATGTCATTTTCCAAGGTACTCAGCCGTACAACAGTACATGCTACAGTTGGGTAATTGTAGGAATTGGTAGACTAGTGTCAGATATATATGTCATTGTCCAGGGTAATCAGCCATACAGCAGTACCTGCTACAGTTGGGTAATTGTAGGATGTGGTAGACTAGTGTCAGATATAGATGTCATTGCCCAGGGTACTCAGCCATACAGCAGTATATGCTACAGTTGGGTAATTGTAGGATGTGGTAGACTAGTGTCAGATATATATGTCTTCGTCCAGGGTACTCCGCCAAACAACAGTACATGCTAGAGTTGGATAATTGTAGGGCGTGGTAGACTGATGTCAGATATATATGTCATTGTCCAAGGTACTCAGCCGTACAACAGTACATGCTACAGTTGGGTAATTGTAGGAAGTGGTAGACTAGTGTCAGATATATATGTCATTGTCCAGGGTAATCAGCCATACAGCAGTACATGCTACAATTGGGTAATTGTAGGATGTGGTAGACTAGTGTCAGATATATATGTCATTGTCCAGGGTAATCAGCCATACAACAGTACATGCTACAGTTGGGTAATTGTAGGGCGTGGTAGACTAATGTCAGATATAGATGTCATTGTCCAGGATACTCAGTTACACAGCAGTACATGCTACAGTTGGGTAATTGTAGGGCGTGGTAGACTAATGTCAGATATAGATTTCATTGTCCAAGGTACTCTGCCATACAACAGTACATGCTACAGTTGAGTAATTGTAGGATGTGGTAGACTAGTGTCAGATATAGATATCTTCGTCCAGGGTACTCAGCCATACAGCAGTACATGCTACAGTTGGGTAATTGTAGGATGTGGTAGACTAGTGTCAGATATATATGTCATTGTCCAGGGTACTCAGGCCTACAGCAGTACATGATACAGTTGGGTAATTGTAGGGCGTGGTAGACTAGTGTCAGATATATATGTCATTGTCCAGGGTACTCAGCCATACAGCAGTACATGCTACAGTTGGGTAATTGTAGGGCGTGGTAGACTAATGTCAGATATATATGTCTTCGTCCAGGGTACTCAGCCATACAGCAGTACATGCTACAGTTGGGTAGTTGTAGGGCGTGGTAGACTAATGTCAGATATATATGTCATTGTCCAGGGTACTCAGCC
>JAHLWY010002014.1:0-13951 GCA_020002185.1 Paraescarpia echinospica
ACATACACAGGATACCCAACACACAGCATACACAACATACACAACATACACAACATACACAACACACACAACATACACAACACACACACAACACACACAACATACACAACACATACACAACACACTCAATACGCACAACACACACACAACACGCACAAAACGCACAACATACACAACACACACAACACACACACACACACAACATACCCGAGTTGTACAAACGAAACACTAAACTTAACCGAACACGTGGTACGAATTGAACTTAGACCAACTAGTCAGACAAACGAAACACTATACCTTGACCAACACGCTGCACGAATCAAACTATAGACACGAGTTGTTCAAACGAAACACTAAACTTAGCCGAACACATGGTACGAATTGAACTTAGTCCAACTAGTCGGACAAACGAAACACTATACTTTGACCAACACGCTGCACGAATCAAACTATAGACACGAGTTGTACAAACGAAACACTAAACTTAGCCCAACAGGTTGCACGAATTGAACGTAGACCAACTAGCGGGACAAACGAAACACTAAACTTAGACCAACACGTTGCACGAACCATGTCAAATCCCTCTTTTTGGAGCAAATTCGACAGGTTATCGCGTCAAATTTGCTCCAAAAAGTGGAGCAAATTCGACGTGTTGTCATGTCAAATCCCTCCACTTTTTGGAGCAAATTCGACGTGTTGTCATGTCAAATCCCTCCACTTTTTGGAGCAAATTCGACGTGTTGTCATGTTAAATCCTTCCTTTTTGGAGCAAATTCGTCAGTTTATCGCGTGACATCTCTACCACACTTAGCGCACGAGACTACGGCCGAGACATTACATGATATACGGACGAGACATCGCAAGAGACTATGTGTTCCAAGAATCATTCCGTTCTTTACACTTGAACAGTAAACACGTACATCATGAACTTATGGACTAGTCTACCAGCTACCAACAAGCCTACATCATCATCATCACGGGCAGCCTTCCAGTACCCAGATATCAAGAGACATTTCACACATCGAGACAACTTGAAACGACACAGTAGCTTCAGTCGCTGTGCACTGTCGACAAACGCTACATGACATCTGTGTAACACCAAACACTTATATCAAAGAGTGACAAGAAACAAACGTATCGGACAAACGAAACACCAAACACTTAGATTAACGAGCGACAAGAACCAAACATCACATACCTTCATGTCAAGAGACGATCATCTGTTCGGATTCACAGCCAACGAGACGACCATACGATTCGTATGAGGTATCGCTTCTTTTAACGGAAAACATATGTATATAACATCCGTCTTTATAACGTAACAATTCTATATTTCCAAATAATGCGAGCGATCAGACACGATACGATCTTCTCGAGAGTCGAAAAAGGAAAGACCAGAATCTGTGTGTTGTGTATGTTGTGTGTGTTGTGTATGCTGTGTGTTGGGTATGTGTGTGTGTGTGTGTGTGTGTGTGTGTGTGTGTGTGTGTGTGTGTGTGTGTGTGTGTGTGTGTGTGTGTGTTGTATGTGTGTGTGTTGTATGTTGTGTGTGTGTTGTGTGTGTTGTGTATGTTGTATGTTGTGTGTGTTGTGAATGTTGTGTATGCTGTGTGTTGGGTATGTTGTGTGTGTTGTGTGTTGGGTATGTTGTGTGTGTGTGTGTGTGTGTGTGTGTGTGTGTGTGTGTGTGTGTGTGTGTGTGTGTGTGTGTGTGTGTGTGTGTGTGTGTATGTGTGTGTGGGTGTGTGTGTGCGTGTATGTATGACTGTGTGTATGACTGTGTGTGTGTGTGTGTGTGTGTGTGTGTGTGTGTGTGTGTGTGTGTGTGTGTGTGTGTGTGTGTGTGTGTGTGTGTGTGTGTGTGTGTGTGTGTGTGTGTGTATGTGTGTGTGTTGTATGTTGTGTGTTGTGTGTGTGTGTTGTGTATGTTGTGTATGTTGTGTGTGTTGGGTATGTTGTGTATGCTGTGTGTTGGGTATGTTGTGTGTGTTGGGTATGTTGTGTGTGTGTGCGCGCGTGTGTGTGTGTGTGTGTGTGTGTGTTGTATGTTGTGTGTGTTGTGTCTGTTGTGCGTGTTGTGCGTATTGCGTGTGTTGTGCGTGTTGAGTGTGTTGTGTGTGTTGTGTATGTGTTGTGTATGTTGTGTGTGTTGTGTGTGTGTTGTGTATGTTGGTGTATGTTGTGTATGCTGTGTGTTGGGTATGCTGTGTGTGTGTGTTGTATGTTGTGTATGTGTTGTGTGTGTTGTGTATGTTGTGTGTATGTTGTGTGTGTGTTGTGTATGTTGGTGTATGTTGTGTATGCTGTGTGTTGGGTATGCTGTGTGTGTGTGTGTTGTATGTTGTGTATGTGTTGTGTGTGTTGTGTATGTTGTGTGTATTGTAAATGTTGTGTATGCTGTGTGTTGGATATGTTGTGTGTGTGTGTGTGTGTGTGTGTGTGTGTGTGTGTGTGTGTGTGTGTGTGTGTGTGTGTGTGTGTGTGTGTGTGGTATGTTGTGTGTGTGTGTGTGTGTGTTGAATGTTGTGTATGTGTTGTGTGTGTTGTGTATGTTGTATATTGTGTGTGTTGTGAATGTTGTGTATGCTGTGTGTTGGATATGTTGTGTGTGTGTGTGTTGTGTATGTTGTGTATGCTGTGTGTTGTGTATGTTGTGTGTGTTGTGTATGCTGTGTGTGTGTATGTGTGTGTGTATGTGTGTGTGTTGTATGTTGTGTGTGTGTGTTGTGTATGTTGTGTGTGTTGTGTATGTTGTGTATGCTGTGTGTTGGGTATGTTGTGTGTGTTGGGTATGTTGTGTGTGTGTGTGTGTGTGTGCGCGCACGTGTGTGTGTGTGTGTGTTGTATGTTGTGTGTGTTGTGTCTGTTGTGCGTGTTGTGCGTGTTGCGTGTGTTGTGCGTGTTGAGTGTGTTGTGTGCGTTGTGTGTGTGTTGTGTATGTGTTGTGTATGTTGTGTGTGTTGTATGTGTGTTGTGTGTGTGTTGTGTATGTTGGTGTAAGTTGTGTATGCTGTGTGTTGGGTATGCTGTGTGTGTGTGTGTGTTGTATGTTGTGTATGTGTTGTGTGTGTTGTGTATGTTGTGTGTATTGTAAATGTTGTGTATGCTGTGTGTTGGATATGTTGTGTGTGTGTGTGTGGTGTGTGTGTGTGTGTGTTTTGTATGTTGTGTATGCTGTGTGTTGTGTATGTTGTGTGTGTGGTGTATGCTGTGTGTTGGGTATGTTGTGTGTGTGTGTGTGTGTGTGTGTGTGTGTGTGTGTGTGTGTGTGTGTGTGTGTGTGTGTGTGTGTGTGTGTGTGTGTGTGTGTGTGTGTGTGTGTGTGTTTGTGTGTGTGTTTGTTGTTATTGTTGTGTGTGTTGTGCATGTTGGTATTGTGTTGTGGATGTTGTTATTTGTGCTTGTGTGTTTGTGTTTGTGTGTGGTAGTGTTTGTATGTTGTGTATTGTGTGTTGGTATTGATTTGTGTGTGTTGTATGTTATTGTTGTGTTTATTGGATGTTGTGTGTGGTGGCTGATTTGGATTATGTTGTTATTGTTATTGTGTGTGTGTGTGTTATTATTGTGTGTTGTATGTTGTGTTAGCATTACTTATTGTGTTGGTAATGTTGTGTGTTTATTGTATGCTGTGTGATTTGGGTATGTTGTTATTGTTATTGTGTGTGTGTGTGTGTGTGTGTGTGTGTGTGTGTTGTATGTTGTGTGTGTGTGTGTGTTGTATGTTGTGTATGTGTTGTGTGTGTTGTGTATGTTGTATATTGTGTGTGTTGTGAATGTTGTGTATGCTGTGTGTTGGATATGTTGTGTGTGTGTGTTGTGTATTTTGTGTATGATGTGTGTTCTGTATAATTATTGTGTGTTGTGTATATTGTGTGTGTTGTGTATGCTGTGTGTTGGGAATGTTTTGTGTGTGTGTGTGTGTGTGTTGTATGTTGTATGTTGTGTGTGTGTTGTGTATGTTGTGTATGCTGTTTGTTGGGTATGTTGTGTGTGTTGTGTGTTGGGTATGTTGTGTGTGTGTGTGTGTGTGTGTGTGTGTGTGTGTGTGTGTGTGTGTGTGTTGTATGTTGTGTGTGTTGTGTATGTTGTGCGTGTTGTGCGTGTTGTGTGTTTTGTGCGTGTTGAGTGTGTTGTGTATGTTGTGTGTGTGTGTTGTGTATGTGTTGTGTATGTGTTGTGTATGTTGTGTGTGTTGTGTAAGTGTTGTGTGTGTATTGTGTATGTTGGTGTGTGTTGTGTATGTTGTGTATGCTGTGAGTTGGGTATGCTGTGTGTGTGTGTGTGTGTGTGTGTGTGTGTGTGTGTGTGTGTGTGTGTGTGTGTGTGTGTGTGTGTGTGTGTGTGTGTGTGTGTGTGTGTGTTGTATGTTGTGTATGTTGTGTGTGTTGTGAATTTTGTGTATGCTGTGTGTTGGATATGTTGTGTGTGTGTGTGTGTTGTGTATGTTGTGTATGCTGTGTGTTGTGTGTGTTGTGTATGCTGTGTGTTGGGTATGTTGTGTGTGTGTGTTGTATGCTGTGTGTTGGGTATGTTGTGTGTGTTGTGTGTGTTGTGTATGTTGTGTATGCTATGTGTTGGGTATGTTGTGTGTGTGTGTTGTATGTTGTGTGTGTTGTGTATGTTGTGCGTGTTGTGCGTGTTGTGCGTGTTGTGCGTGTTGTGTGTGTTATGCTTGTTGAGTGTGTTGTGTATGTTGTGTGTGTGTTTTGTATGTGTTCTGTATGTTGTGTGTGTTGTGTATGTGTTGTGTGTGTGTTGTGTATGTTGTGTATGTTGTGTATGCTGTGTGTTGGGTATGGTGTGTGTGTGTGTGTGTTGTATGTTGTGTATGTGTTGTGTATGTGTTGTGTGTGTTGTGTATGTTGTATGTTGTGTGTGTTGTGAATGTTGTGTATGCCGTGTGTTGGATATGTTGTGTGTGTGTGTGTGTTGTGTATGTTGTGTATGCTGTGTGTTGTGTTTGTTGTGTGTGTTGTGTATGCTGTGTGTTGGGTATGTTGTGTGTGTGTGTGTGTGTGTGTGTTGTATGTTGTGTGTGTGTGTGTGTGTTGTATGTTGTGTGTGTGTGTGTGTGTTGTATGTTGTGTATGTGTTGTGTGTGTTGTGTATGTTGTATGTTGTGTGTGTTGTGAATGTTGTGTATGCTGTGTGTTGGATATGTTGTGTGTGTGTGTTGTGTATTTTGTGTATGATGTGTGTTGTGTATATTGTGTGTGTTGTGTATGCTGTGTGTTGGGTATGTTGTGTGTGTGTGTGTGTGTGTGTGTGTGTGTGTGTGTGTGTGTGTGTGTTGTATGTTGTATGTTGTGTGTGTGTTGTGTATGTTGTGTATGTTGTGTGTGTTGGGTATGTTGTGTGTGTTGTGTGTTGGGTATGTTGTGTTTGTGTGTGTGTGTGTGTGTGTGTGTGTTGTATGTTGTGTGTGTTGTGTATGTTGTGCGTGTTGTGCGTGTTGTGTATGTTGTGCGTGTTGTGCGTGTTGTTTGTTTTGTGCGTGTTGAGTGTGTTGTGTATGTTGAGTGTGTGTTGTGTATGTGTTGTGTATGTTATGTGTGTTGTGTATGTGTTGTGTGTGTGTGTGTTGTGTATGTTGGTGTGTGTTGTGTATGTTGTGTATGCTGTGTGTTGGGTATGCTGTGTGTGTGTGTTCTATGTTGTGTATGTGTTGTGTGTGTTGTGTATGTTGTGTGTGTTGTGAATGTTGTGTATGCTGTGTGTTGGATATGTTGTGTGTGTGTGAATGTTGTGTATGTTGTGTATGTTGTGTATGCTGTGTGTTGTGTATGTTGTGTGCTTTGTGTATGCTGTGTGTTGGGTATGTTGTTTGTGTGTGTGTGTGTTGTGTGTGTGTGTGTGTGTGTGTGTGTGTGTGTTGTGTATGCTGTGTGTTTTGTATGCTGTGTGTTGTGTATGTTGTGTGTGTTGTGTATGCTCTGTGTTGGGTATGTTGTGTGTGTGTGTGTGTGCGTGTGTGTGTGTGTGTGTGTGTGTGTGTGTGTGTGTGTGTGTGTGTGTGTGTGTGTGTGTGTGTGTGTGTGTGTGTTGTATGTTGTGTGTTGTGTGTGTGTTGTTAGTGTTGTGTGTGTTGTGTTTGTTGTGTATGTTGTGTGTGTTGTGTATGTTGTGTGTTGGGTAAGTTGTATGTGTGTGTGTTGTATGTTGTGTGTGTGTGTGTGTGTTTGTGTGTGTGTGTTGTGTATGTTGTGTGTGTGTTGTGTATGTTGTGTGAGCTGTGTATGTTGTGTATGCTGTGTGTTGGGTATGTTGTGTGTGTTGTGTGTTGGGTATGTTGTGTGTGTGTGTGTGTGTGTGTGTGTGTGTGTGTGTGTGTTGTATGTTGTGTGTGTTGTGCGTGTTTTGCGTGTTTTGCGTGTTGCGTGTGTTGTGCGTGTTGAGTGTGTTGTGTGTATGTTGTGTGTGTGTTGTGTATGTGTTGTGTATGTTTTGTGTGTTGTGTATGTGTTGTGTGTGTGTTGTGTATGTTGGTGTGTGTTGTGTATGTTGTGTATTCTGTGTGTTGGGTATGATGTGTGTGTGTGTGTGTGTGTGTGTGTGTGTGTGTGTGTGTGTGTGTGTGTGTGTGTGTGTGTGTGTGTGTGTGTGTGTGTGTGTGTGTGTGTGTGTTGTATGTTGTGTATGTTGTGTGTGTTGTGAATTTTGTGTATGCTGTGTGTTGGATATGTTGTGTGTGTGTGTGTGTTGTGTATGTTGTGTATGCTGTGTGTTGTGTGTGTTGTATATGCTGTGTGTTGGGTATGTTGTGTGTGTGTGTTGTATGCTGTGTGTTGGGAATGTTGTGTGTGTTGTGTGTGTTGTGTATGTTGTGTATGCTATGTTTTGGGTGTTGGGTATGTTGTGTGTGTGTGTTGTATGTTGTGTGTGTTGTGTATGTTGTGCGTGTTGTGCGTGTTGTGTGTGTTATGCTTGTTGAGTGTGTTGTGTATGTTGTGTGTGTGTTGTGTATGTGTTCTGTATGTTGTGTGTGTTGTGTATGTGTTGTGTGTGTTGTGTATGTTGTGTATGCTGTGTGTTGGGTATGGTGTGTGTGTGTGTGTGTTGTATGTTGTGTATGTGTTGTGTATGTGTTGTGTGTGTTGTGTATGTTGTATGTTGTGTGTGTTGTGAATGTTGTGTATGCCGTGTGTTGGATATGTTGTGTGTGTGTGTGTGTGTGTGTGTGTGTGTGTGTGTGTGTGTGTGTGTGTGTGTGTGTGTGTGTGTGTGTTGTGTATGTTGTGTGTGCTGTGTGTTGTGTATGTTGTGTGTGTTGTGTATGCTGTGTGTTGGGTATGTTGTGTGTGTGTGTGTGTGTGTGTGTGTGTGTGTGTGTGTGTGTGTGTGTGTGTGTGTGTGTGTGTGTGTGTGTGTGTGTGTGTGTGTGTGTGTTGTATGTTGTGTGTGTGTGTTGTATGTTGTGTATGTGTTGTGTGTGTTGTGTATGTTGTATGTTGTGTGTGTTGTGAATGTTGTGTATGCTGTGTGTTGGATATGTTGTGTGTGTGTGTTGTGTATTTTGTGTATGATGTGTGTTGTGTATATTGTGTGTGTTGTGTATGCTGTGTGTTGGGTATGTTTTGTGTGTGTGTGTGTGTGTGTTGTATGTTGTGTGTTGTATGTTGTGTGTTGTATGTTGTGTGTGTGTTGTGTATGTTGTGTATGTTGTGTGTGTTGTGTATGTTGTGTATGCTGTTTGTTGGGTATGTGTTGTGTGTTGGGTATGTTGTGTGTGTGTGTGTGTGTGTGTGTGTGTGTGTGTGTGTGTGTGTGTGTGTGTGTGTGTGTGTGTGTGTGTGTGTGTGTGTGTGTGTTGTATGTTGTGTGTGTTGTGTATGTTGTGCGTGTTGTGCATGTTGTGTGTTTTGTGCGTGTTGAGTGTGTTGTGTATGTTGTGTGTGTGTGTTGTGTATGTGTTGTGTATGTGTTGTGTATGTTGTGTGTGTTGTCTATGTGTTGTGTGTGTGTGTGTGTGTTGTGTATGTTGGTGTGTGTTGTGTATGTTGTGTATGCTCTGTGTTGGGTATGCTGTGTGTGTGTTCTATGTTGTGTATGTGTTGTGTGTGTTGTGTATGTTGTGTGTGTTGTGAATGTTGTGTATGCTGTGAGTTGGATATGTTGTTTGTGTGTGTTGTGTATTTTGTGTATGATGTGTGTTGTGTATATTGTGTGTGTTGTGTATGCTGTGTGTTGGGTATGTTTTGTGTGTGTGTGTGTGTGTGTGTTGTATGTTGTGTGTTGTATGTTGTGTGTTGTATGTTGTGTGTGTGTTGTGTATGTTGTGTATGTTGTGTGTGTTGTGTATGTTGTGTATGCTGTTTGTTGGGTATGTTGTGTGTGTTGTGTGTTGGGTATGTTGTGTGTGTGTGTGTGTGTGTGTGTGTGTGTGTGTGTGTGTGTGTGTGTGTGTGTGTGTGTGTGTGTGTGTGTTGTATGTTGTGTGTGTTGTGTATGTTGTGAGTGTTGTGCGTGTTGTGTGTTTTGTGCGTGTTGAGTGTGTTGTGTATGTTGTGTGTGTGTTGTGTATGTGTTGTGTATGTGTTGTGTATGTTGTGTGTGTTGTGTATGTGTTGTGTGTGTGTGTGTTGTGTATGTTGGTGTGTGTTGTGTATGTTGTGTATGCTCTATGTTGTGTATGCTGTGTGTGTGTGTTCTATGTTGTGTATGTGTTGTGTGTGTTATGTATGCTGTGTGTGTTGTGAATGTTGTGTATGCTGTGTGTTGGATATGTTGTGTGTGTGTGTATGTTGTGTATGCTGTGTGTTGTGTATGTTGTGTGCTTTGTGTATGCTGTGTGTTGGGTATGTTGTGTGTGTGTGTGTGTGTGTGTGTGTGTTGTGTGTGTTGTGTGTTTTGTGAATGTTGTGTGTTTTGTATGCTGTGAGTTGGATATGTTGTGTGTGTCTGTGTGTGTGTGTGTGTGTGTGTGTGTGTGTGTGTGTGTGTGTGTGTGTGTGTGTGTGTGTGTGTGTGTGTGTGTGTGTGTGTGTGTGTGTGTTGTGTATGCTGTGTGTTTTGTATGCTGTGTGTTGTGTATGTTGTGTGTGTTGTGTATGCTCTGTGTTGGGTATGTTGTGTGTGTGTGTGTGTGTGTGTGTGTGTGTGTGTGTGTGTGTGTGTGTGTGTGTGTGTGTGTGTGTGTGTGTGTGTGTGTGTGTGTGTGTGTGTGTTGTATGTTGTGTGTGTGTTGTGTGTGTTGTGTTTGTTGTGTATGTTGTGTGTGTTGTGTGTTGCGTGTGTTGTGTTTGTTGTGTATGTTGTGTGTGTTGTATGTTGGGTATGTTGTGTGTGTTGTGAATGTGTGTTGTATGTTGTGTGTGTGTGTGTGTGTGTGTGTGTGTGTGTGTGTGTGTGTGTGTGTGTGTGTGTGTGTGTGTGTGTGTGTGTGTGTGTGTGTGTGTGTATGTGTGTGTGCATTGTGTGTGTGCATGTGTGTGTTATTATTGTGTTATTATTATTATTTATTGTATGTGTTGTTGTGTGTTGTGTATGTTTGTGTGTGTTTATTGTTTGTTTGTGTATGTTGTGTGTGTGTTTGTATGTTGGGTGTGTTGTGTGTGTTGTGGATATTATTGTGTTGTATGTGTTGTGTGTGTGTGTGTGTGTGTGTTTATTTGTGTTGTGTGTTATTGTTGTGTTGTTTTGTGTATTTGTGTGTATTTGTTTTATTTATTGTATATTTATTGTGTATTTATTGTATATTTGTATATTTATTGTATGTTGTGAATATTTATGTATACTGTGTGTTGGATATATTTGTATTATTGTGTGTTTGTGTATTTTTATTGTGTGATTATTGTGTTATTGTATGTTATTGTTGTGTTGTGTATGTGCTGTGTTGGGTATGTTTGTGTGTGTGTGTGTGTGTGTGTGTGTTGCTTTATGTTTATTGTGTTGTGTTATTTATTATTATTGTTGTGTATGTTGTGTATGTTGTGTGTGTTGTGTATGTTGTGTATGCTGTTTGTTGGGTATGTTGTGTGTGTGTGTGTGTGTGTGTGTGTGTTGTATGTTGTGTGTGTGTGTTGTATGTTGTGTATGTGTTGTGTGTGTTGTGTATGTTGTATATTGTGTGTGTTGTGAATGTTGTGTATGCTGTGTTTTGTGTATGTTGTGTGTGTGTGTTGTATGTTGTGTATGTGTTGTGTGTGTTGTGTATGTTGTATATTGTGTGTGTTGTGAATGTTGTGTATGCCGTGTGTTGGATATGTTGTGTGTGTGTGTGTGTGTATGTGTGTATGTGTGTGTGTGTGTGTGTGTGTTATGTATGTTGTGTATGCTGTGTGTTGTGTATGTTGTGTGTGTTGTGTATCCTGTGTGTTGGGTATGTTGTGTGTGTGTGTGTGTGTGTGTGTGTGTGTGTGTGTGTGTGTGTGTGTGTGTGTGTGTGTGTGTGTGTGTGTGTGTGTGTGTGTGTTGTATGTTGTGTGTGTGTGTGTGTGTTGTATGTTGTGTATGTGTTGTGTGTGTTGTGTATGTTGTATGTTGTGTGTGTTGTGAATGTTGTGTATGCTGTGTGTTCGATATGTTGTGTGTGTGTGTTGTGTATTTTGTGTATGATGTGTGTTCTGTATAATTATTGTGTGTTGTGTATATTGTGTGTGTTGTGTATGCTGTGTGTTGGGAATGTTTTGTGTGTGTGTGTGTGTGTGTTGTATGTTGTATGTTGTGTGTGTGTTGTGTATGTTGTGTATGCTGTTTGTTGGGTATGTGTTGTGTGTTGGGTATGTTGTGTGTGTGTGTGTGTGTGTGTGTGTGTGTGTGTGTATGTGTGTGTGTTGTATGTTGTGTGTGTTGTGTATGTTGTGCGTGTTGTGCGTGTTGTGTGTTTTGTGCGTGTTGAGTGTGTTGTGTATGTTGTGTGTGTGTGTTGTGTATGTGTTGTGTATGTGTTGTGTATGTTGTGTGTGTTGTGTATGTGTTGTGTGTGTATTGTGTATGTTGGTGTGTGTTGTGTATGTTGTGTATGCTGTGAGTTGGGTATGCTGTGTGTGTGTGTGTGTGTGTGTGTGTGTGTGTGTGTGTGTGTGTGTGTGTGTGTGTGTGTGTGTGTGTGTGTGTGTGTGTGTGTGTGTGTGTGTGTTGTTTGTTGTGTATGTTGTGTGTGTTGTGAATTTTGTGTATGCTGTGTGTTGGATATGTTGTGTGTGTGTGTGTTGTGTATGTTGTGTATGCTGTGTGTTGTGTGTGTTGTGTATGCTGTGTGTTGGGTATGTTGTGTGTGTGTGTTGTATGCTGTGTGTTGGGTATGTTGTGTGTGTTGTGTGTGTTGTGTATGTTGTGTATGCTATGTGTTGGGTATGTTGTGTGTGTGTGTTGTATGTTGTGTGTGTTGTGTATGTTGTGCGTGTTGTGCGTGTTGTGCGTGTTGTGCGTGTTGTGTGTGTTATGCTTGTTGAGTGTGTTGTGTATGTTGTGTGTGTGTTGTGTATGTGTTCTGTATGTTGTGTGTGTTGTGTATGTGTTGTGTGTGTGTTGTGTATGTTGTGTATGCAGTGTGTTGGGTATGGTGTGTGTGTGTGTGTGTTGTATGTTGTGTATGTGTTGTGTATGTGTTGTGTGTGTTGTGTATGTTGTATGTTGTGTGTGTTATGAATGTTGTGTATGCCGTGTGCTGGATATGTTGTGTGTGTGTGTGTGTGTATGTTGTGTGTGTGTGTGTGTGTGTGTGTGTGTGTGTGTGTGTGTGTGTGTGTGTGTGTGTGTGTGTGTGTGTGTTGTGTGTGTGTGTGTGTGTGTTGTATGTTGTGTATGTGTTGTGTGTGTTGTGTATGTTGTATGTTGTGTGTGTTGTGAATGTTGTGTATGCTGTGTGTTGGATATGTTGTGTGTGTGTGTTGTGTATTTTGTGTATGATGTGTGTTGTGTATATTGTGTGTGTTGTGTATGCTGTGTGTTGGGTATGTTTTGTGTGTGTGTGGGTGTGTGTGTGTGTGTGTGTGTGTGTGTGTGTGTGTGTGTGTTGTATGTTGTATGTTGTGTGTGTGTTGTGTATGTTGTGTATGTTGTGTGTGTTGGGTATGTTGTGTGTGTTGTGTGTTGGGTATGTTGTGTTTGTGTGTGTGTGTGTGTGTGTTTGTTGTATGTTGTGTGTGTTGTGTATGTTGTGCGTGTTGTGCGTGTTGTGTATGTTGTGCGTGTTGTGCGTGTTGTTTGTTTTGTGCGTGTTGAGTGTGTTGTGTATGTTGAGTGTGTGTTGTGTATGTGTTGTGTATGTGTTGTGTATGTTATGTGTGTTGTGTATGTGTTGTGTGTGTGTGTGTGTTGTGTATGTTGGTGTGTGTTGTGTATGCTGTGTGTTGGGTATGCTGTGTGTGTGTGTTCTATGTTGTGTATGTGTTGTGTGTGTTGTGTATGTTGTGTGTGTTGTGAATGTTGTGTATGCTGTGTGTTGGATATGTTGTGTGTGTGTGAATGTTGTGTATGTTGTGTATGCTGTGTGTTGTGTATGTTGTGTGCTTTGTGTATGCTGTGTGTTGGGTATGTTGTTTGTGTGTGTGTTGTGTGTGTGTGTGTGTGTGTGTGTGTGTTGTGTATGCTGTGTGTTTTGTATGCTGTGTGTTGTGTATGTTGTGTGTGTTGTGTATGCTCTGTGTTGGGTATGTTGTGTGTGTGTGGTAGAGTGTGTGTGTAATGTGTGTGTGTGTGTGTGTGTGTGTGTGTGTGTGTGTGTGTGTGTGTGTGTGTGTGTGTGTGTGTGTGTGTGTGTGTGTGTGTTGTATGTTGTGTGTTGTGTGTGTGTTGTGTGTGTTGTGTGTGTTGTGTTTGTTGTGTATGTTGTGTGTGTTGTGTATGTTGTGTGTTGGGTAAGTTGTATGTGTGTGTGTTGTATGTTGTGTGTGTGTGTGTGTGTGTGTTTGTGTGTGTGTGTTGTGTATGTTGTGTGTGTGTTGTGTATGTTGTGTGAGCTGTGTATGTTGTGTATGCTGTGTGTTGGGTATGTTGTGTGTGTTGTGTGTTGGGTATGTTGTGTGTGTGTGTGTGTGTGTGTGTTGTATGTTGTGTGTGTTGTGCGTGTTTTGCGTGTTTTGCGTGTTGCGTGTGTTGTGCGTGTTGAGTGTGTTGTGTATGTTGTGTGTGTGTTGTGTATGTGTTGTGTATGTTTTGTGTGTTGTGTATGTGTTGTGTGTGTGTTGTGTATGTTGGTGTGTGTTGTGTATGTTGTGTATTCTGTGTGTTGGGTATGATGTGTGTGTGTGTGTGTGTGTGTGTGTGTGTGTGTGTGTGTGTGTGTGTGTGTGTGTGTGTGTGTGTGTGTGTGTGTGTGTGTGTGTGTGTGTGTGTGTGTGTTGTATGTTGTGTGTGTGTGTTGTATGTTGTGTATGTGTTGTGTGTGTTGTGTATGTTGTATATTGTGTGTGTTGTGAATGTTGTGTATGCTGTGTGTTGGATATGTTGTGTGTGTGTGTGTTGTGTATGTTGTGTATGCTGTGTGTTGTGTGTGTTGTATATGCTGTGTGTTGGGTATGTTGTGTGTGTGTGTTGTATGCTGTGTGTTGGGAATGTTGTGTGTGTTGTGTGTGTTGTGTATGTTGTGTATGCTATGTTTTGGGTGTTGGGTATGTTGTGTGTGTGTGTTGTATGTTGTGTGTGTTGTGTATGTTGTGCGTGTTGTGCGTGTTGTGTGTGTTATGCTTGTTGAGTGTGTTGTGTATGTTGTGTGTGTGTTGTGTATGTGTTCTGTATGTTGTGTGTGTTGTGTATGTGTTGTGTGTGTTGTGTATGTTGTGTATGCTGTGTGTTGGGTATGGTGTGTGTGTGTGTGTGTTGTATGTTGTGTATGTGTTGTGTATGTGTTGTGTGTGTTGTGTATGTTGTATGTTGTGTGTGTTGTGAATGTTGTGTATGCCGTGTGTTGGATATGTTGTGTGTGTGTGTGTGTGTGTGTGTGTGTGTGTGTGTGTGTGTGTGTGTGTGTGTGTGTGTGTGTTGTGTGTGTTGTGTATGTTGTGTGTGC
>JAHLWY010002015.1:0-13949 GCA_020002185.1 Paraescarpia echinospica
GATGACAGTTGAGTTGACACTTCAGTTGGATGCATTGTTATACCACTTGATGACAGTTGAGTTGACACTTCAGTTGGATGCATTGTTACACCACTAGATGACAGTTGAATTGACACTTCAGTTGGATGCATTGTTACACCACTAGATGACAGTTGAGTTGACACTTCAGTTGGATGCATTGTTACACCACTAGATGACAGTTGAGTTGACACTGCAGTTTGATGTATTGTTATACCACCAGATGACAGTTGAGTTGATACTTCAGTTTGATGTATTGTTATACCACCAGATGACAGTTGAGTTGATACTTCAGTTGGATGTATTGTTACACCACTACATGACAGTTGAGTTGACACTTCTGTTTGATGTATTGTTATACCACTAGATGACAGTTGAGTTGACACTGCAGTTTGATGTATTGTTACACCACTTGATGACAGTTGAGTTGACACTTCAGTTGGATGCATTGTTACACCACTAGATGACAGTTGAGTTGACACTTCTGTTTGATGTACTGTTACACCACTAGATGACAGTTGAGTTGACACTTCAGTTGGATGTATTGTTACACCACTACATGACAGTTGAGTTGACACTTCTGTTTGATGTATTGTTATACCACTAAATGACAGTTGAGTTGACACTGCAGTTTGATGTATTGTTACACCACTTGATGACAGTTGAGTTGACACTTCAGTTGGATGCATTGTTACACCACTAGATGACAGTTTAACAAGATTTAACAAGATTGCCATCCAGAGAATTAACTCTAGATGGCAGGTGGACAAGGAAGCCCTTTGGCTTATCTAGAGTCCAACCCTTTTATCTACATATATCCAGCCCTTCTGAGGTATGTGTCGATTTTATTTTTAAACATATTCACACTACTAGCACCCACACAATCATCAGATAATCTGTTCCATTCATTCACGGTCCTTTGTGAAAATGAGAACTTTAATCTGTTCCATTCATTCACAGTCCTTTGTGAAAATGAGAACTTTCTCACGTCTAATCTACACTGCTCCTTTACTAATGTAACTTCATGTCCTCTAGTCCTTCTATCTTTCTTAATTGAAAAAAACATATTTCTATCAATATTTTCATAACCATTCAATATTTTAAACACTTCTATCTGATCTCCAGTTGAGTTGGCACTTCTGTTTGATGTACTGTTACACCACTAGATGACAGTTGAGTTGACACTTCAGTTAGTTGCATTGTTACACCACTACATGACAGTTGAGTTGACACTTCACTTTGATGTATTGTTACACCACTAGATGACAGTTGAGTTGACACTTCAGTTGGATGCATTGTTACACCACTAGATGACAGTTGAGTTGACACTTCTGTTTGATGTACTGTTACACCACTAGATGACAGTTGAGTTGATACTTCAGTTAGATGCATTGTTACACCACTACATGACAGTTGAGTTGACACTTCACTTTGATGTATTGTTACACCACCAGATGACAGTTGAGTTGACACTTCAGTTTGATGTATTGTTACACCACTAGATGACAGTTGAGTTGACACTTCAGTTTGATGTACTGTTACACCACTAGATGACAGTTGAGTTGACACTTCAGTTGGATGCATTGTTACACCACTAGATGACAGTTGAGTTGACACTTCAGTTGGATGCATTGTTACACCACTATATGACAGTTGAGTTGACACTTCAGTTGGATGCATTGTTACACCACTAGATGACAGTTGAGTTGACACTTCAGTTGGATGCATTGTTACACCACTAGATGACAGTTGAGTTGACTCTTCTGTTTGATGCATTGTTACACCACTAGATGACAGTTGAGTTGACACTTCTGTTTGATGTACTGTTACACCACTAGATGACAGTTGAGTTGACACTTCAGTTAGTTGCATTGTTACACCACTACATGACAGTTGAGTTGACACTTCACTTTGATGTATTGTTACACCACCAGATGACAGTTGAGTTGACACTTCAGTTTGATGTATTGTTACACCACTACATGACAGTTCAGTTGACACTTCTGTTTGATGTAATGTTATACCACTAGATGACAGTTGAGTTGACACTGCAGTTTGATGTATTGTTACACCACTAGATGACAGTTGAGTTGACACTGCAGTTTGATGTATTGTTACACCACTAGATGACAGTTGAGTTGACACTTCAGTTGGATGCATTGTTACACCACTAGATGACAGTTGAGTTGACACTTCAGTTGGATGCATTGTTACACCACTAGATGACAGTTGAGTTGACACTTCAGTTGGATGCATTGTTACACCACTAGATGACAGTTGAGTTGACACTCAGTTGGATGCATTGTTACACCACTTGATGGCAGTTGAGTTGACACTTCAGTTGGATGCATTGTTACACCACTAGATGACAGTTGAGTTGACACTTCAGTTGGATGCATTGTTACACCACTAGATGACAGTTGAGTTGACACTTCAGTTGGATGCATTGTTATACCACTAGATGACAGTTGAGTTGACACTTCAGTTGGATGCATTGTTATACCACTTGATGACAGTTGAGTTGACACTTCAGTTGGATGCATTGTTACACCACTAGATGACAGTTGAATTGACACTTCAGTTGGATGCATTGTTACACCACTAGATGACAGTTGAGTTGACACTTCAGTTGGATGCATTGTTACACCACTAGATGACAGTTGAGTTGACACTTCAGTTGGATGCATTGTTACACCACTAGATGACAGTTGAGTTGACACTGCAGTTTGATGTATTGTTATACCACCAGATGACAGTTGAGTTGATACTTCAGTTTGATGTATTGTTATACCACCAGATGACAGTTGAGTTGATACTTCAGTTGGATGTATTGTTACACCACTACATGACAGTTGAGTTGACACTTCTGTTTGATGTATTGTTATACCACTAGATGACAGTTGAGTTGACACTGCAGTTTGATGTATTGTTACACCACTTGATGACAGTTGAGTTGACACTTCAGTTGGATGCATTGTTACACCACTAGATGACAGTTGAGTTGACACTTCTGTTTGATGTACTGTTACACCACTAGATGACAGTTGAGTTGACACTTCAGTTGGATGTATTGTTACACCACTACATGACAGTTGAGTTGACACTTCTGTTTGATGTATTGTTATACCACTAAATGACAGTTGAGTTGACACTGCAGTTTGATGTATTGTTACACCACTTGATGACAGTTGAGTTGACACTTCAGTTGGATGCATTGTTACACCACTAGATGACAGTTTAACAAGATTTAACAAGATTGCCATCCAGAGAATTAACTCTAGATGGCAGGTGGACAAGGAAGCCCTTTGGCTTATCTAGAGTCCAACCCTTTTATCTACATATATCCAGCCCTTCTGAGGTATGTGTCGATTTTATTTTTAAACATATTCACACAACTAGCACCCACACAATCATCAGATAATCTGTTCCATTCATTCACAGTCCTTTGTGAAAATGAGAACTTTCTCACGTCTAATCTACACTGCTCCTTTACTAATGTAACTTCATGTCCTCTAGTCCTTCTATCTTTCTTAATTGAAAAAAACATTTCTATCAATATTTTCATAACCATTCAATATTTTAAACACTTCTATCTGATCTCCAGTTGAGTTGGCACTTCTGTTTGATGTACTGTTACACCACTAGATGACAGTTGAGTTGACACTTCAGTTAGTTGCATTGTTACACCACTACATGACAGTTGAGTTGACACTTCACTTTGATGTATTGTTACACCACTAGATGACAGTTGAGTTGACACTTCAGTTGGATGCATTGTTACACCACTAGATGACAGTTGAGTTGACACTTCTGTTTGATGTACTGTTACACCACTAGATGACAGTTGAGTTGATACTTCAGTTAGATGCATTGTTACACCACTACATGACAGTTGAGTTGACACTTCACTTTGATGTATTGTTACACCACCAGATGACAGTTGAGTTGACACTTCAGTTTGATGTATTGTTACACCACTAGATGACAGTTGAGTTGACACTTCAGTTTGATGTACTGTTACACCACTAGATGACAGTTGAGTTGACACTTCAGTTGGATGCATTGTTACACCACTAGATGACAGTTGAGTTGACACTTCAGTTGGATGCATTGTTACACCACTATATGACAGTTGAGTTGACACTTCAGTTGGATGCATTGTTACACCACTAGATGACAGTTGAGTTGACACTTCAGTTGGATGCATTGTTACACCACTAGATGACAGTTGAGTTGACACTTCAGTTGGATGCATTGTTATACCACTTGATGACAGTTGAGTTGACACTTCAGTTGGATGCATTGTTACACCACTAGATGACAGTTGAGTTGACACGTCAGTTGGATGCATTGTTACACCACTTGATGGCAGTTGAGTTGACACTTCAGTTGGATGCATTGTTACACCACTAGATGACAGTTGAGTTGACACTTCAGTTGGATGCATTGTTACACCACTAGATGACAGTTGAGTTGACACTTCAGTTGGATGCATTGTTACACCACTAGATGACAGTTGAGTTGACACTTCACTTTGATGTATTGTTATACCACTAGATGACAGTTGAGTTGACACTGCAGTTTGATGTATTGTTATACCACCAGATGACAGTTGAGTTGATACTTCTGTTTGATGTATTGTTATACCACCAGATGACAGTTGAGTTGATACTTCAGTTGGATGTATTGTTACACCACTACATGACAGTTGAGTTGACACTTCTGTTTGATGTATTGTTATACCACTAGATGACAGTTGAGTTGACACTGCAGTTTGATGTATTGTTACACCACTTGATGACAGTTGAGTTGACACTTCAGTTGGATGCATTGTTACACCACTAGATGACAGTTGAGTTGACACTTCTGTTTGATGTACTGTTACACCACTAGATGACAGTTGAGTTGACACTTCAGTTAGTTGCATTGTTACACCACTACATGACAGTTGAGTTGACACTTCACTTTGATGTATTGTTACACCACCAGATGACAGTTGAGTTGACACTTCAGTTGGATGCATTGTTACACCACTAGATGACAGTTGAGTTGACACTTCAGTTGGAAGCATTGTTACACCACTAGATGACAGTTGAGTTGACACTTCAGTTAGTTGCATTGTTACACCACTACATGACAGTTGAGTTGACACTTCACTTTGATGTATTGTTACACCACCAGATGACAGTTGAGTTGACACTTCAGTTTGATGTATTGTTACACCACCAGATGTTACACCACTACATGACAGTTGAGTTGACACTTCAGTTGGATGCATTGTTACACCACTAGATGACAGTTGAGTTGACACTTCAGTTGGATGCATTGTTACACCACTAGATGACAGTTGAGTTGACACTTCAGTTGGAAGCATTGTTACACCACTAGATGACAGTTGAGTTGACACTTCAGTTGGATGCATTGTTACACCACTAGATGACAGTTGAGTTGACACTTCAGTTGGAAGCATTGTTACACCACTAGATGACAGTTGAGTTGACACTTCAGTTAGTTGCATTGTTACACCACTACATGACAGTTGAGTTGACACTTCACTTTGATGTATTGTTACACCACCAGATGACAGTTGAGTTGACACTTCAGTTTGATGTATTGTTACACCACCAGATGACAGTTCAGTTGACACTTCTGTTTGATGTATTGTTATACCACTAGATGACAGTTGATTTGACACTTCAGTTTGATGTATTGTTACACCACTAGGTGACAGTTGATTTGACACTTCAGTTTGATGTATTGTTACACCACTAGGTGACAGTTGAGTTGACACTTCAGTTTGATGTATTGTTACACCACTAGATGACAGTTGAGTTGACACTTCAGTTAGATGTATTGTTACACCACTAGATGATAGTTGATTTGACACTTCAGTTTGATGTATTGTTACACCACTAGATGACAGTTGATTTGACACTTCAGTTTGATGTATTGTTACACCACTAGATGACAATTGAGTTGACATTTCTGTCGTGTTTCTAAGGTACCGAACTGTGTCTGACAACTCAGCTGCCACAGGGGGTGCTTCCCCGTCATCATCGACAACGGTGAAAATACGGAAGACACGAGCGGAAGCCTCACGCAGACACTCAGCCAGTAAGAAGGATGATCTATCACTAGGTCAGTCATCCGATCACTGGATCAACATTTACTTGGGCCTTTCAGGGTAACATCTGTTTCTATAACATGCCATAAAATTTTAGGGTAGATTTTCTACAAAAGATTTTCTTTTTTGATATTTTAATGATGGATGGTGTAAGGTAGGTAGGAATGTTGTCTTGGTAACTTTAACTGTTGTGAAGTTGTCATCAACAATTTTGTCACACCAATAGTAAAAAAACTAATTTCAAGTAGTTTTAATAGTAGATGTTGGGGCAGAAACACCTTTGAAACTCTGTTCCAGGCTGCATTGTTTTACTGCCCATGGATATAAGAATTGTCGGATACAAGGAACAGTTTGACCACATCCCCACATGTTTCTTGTAACGGTCCCTCATATACTGTTTCTGTGTGTAATACGCATTTTTCCCTTCATTGTTTATTTATCTGTCCGGGTGCATATTAGACATAGTGACATTGCTAAACAATATTTTCTTCAACCGGATATGAGCCAGAGATATGTGCTCCATGATATGGGCCAGAGATATGTGCTCCATGATATGAGCCAGAGATATGTGCTCCATTATATGAGCCAGAAATATGTGCTCTGTGATATGAGCCAGAGATATGTGCTCTGTGATATGAGCCAGATATATGTGCTCCGTGATATGAGCCAGATATATGTGCTCCGTGATATGAGCCAGATATATGTGCTCCGTGATATGAGCCAGATATATGTGGTCCGTGATATGAGCCAGATATATGTGGTCCGTGATATGAGCCAGATATATGTGGTCCGTGATATGATCCAGATATATGTGCTCCGTGATATGAACCAGAGATATATGCTCCGTGATATGAACCAGAGATATGTGCTCTGTGATATGAGCCAGATATATGTGCTCCGTGATATGAGCCAGATATATTTGCTCCGTGATATGAGCCAGATATATGTGCTCCGTGATTATGAGCCAGAGATATGTGCTCCGTGATATGAGCCAGATATATGTGCTCAGTGATATGAGCCAGAGATATGTGCTCCGTGATATGAGCCAGAGATATGTGCTCCGTGATATGAGCCATATATATGTGCTCCGTGATGAGCCAGATATATGTGCTCCGTGTTATGAGCCAGATATATTTGCTCCGTGATATGAGCCAGATATATTTGCTCCGTGATATGAGCCAGATATATTTGCTCCGTGATATGAGCCAGATATATGTGCTCCGTGGTGATATGAGCCAGAGATATGTGCTCAGTGATATGAGCCAGATATATGTGCTCCGTGATATGAGCCAGATATATGTGGTCCGTGATATGAGCCAGATATATGTGCTCTGTGATATGAGCCAGATATATGTGCTCCGTGATATGAGCCAGATATATTTGCTCCGTGATATGAGCCAGATATATGTGCTCCGTGATTATGAGCCAGAGATATGTGCTCCGTGATATGAGCCAGATATATGTGCTCAGTGATATGAGCCAGATATATGTGCTCCGTGATATGAGCCAGAGATATGTGCTCCGTGATATGAGCCAGAGATATGTGCTCCGTGATATGAGCCAGAGATATGTGCTCCGTGATATGAGCCATATATATATGTGCTCCGTGATATGAGCCAGATATATGTGCCCCGTGATGAGCCAGATATATGTGCTCCGTGTTATGAGCCAGATATATTTGCTCCGTGATATGAGCCAGATATATTTGCTCCGTGATATGAGCCAGATATATGTGCTCTGTGATATGAGCCAGAGATATGTGCTCCGTGATTATGAGCCACAGATATGTGCTCCGTGATATGAGCCAGAGATATGTGCTCCGTGATATGAGCCAGAGATATGTGCTCCATGATATGAGCCAGAGATATGTGCTCAGTGATATTAGCCAGAGATATGCTCTGTGATATGAGCCAGAGATATGTGCTCCGTGATATGAGCCAGATATATGTGCTCCGTGGTGATATGAGCCAGAGATATGTGCTCAGTGATATGAGCCAGATATATGTGCTCCGTGATATGAGCCAGATATATGTGCTCCGTGATATGAGCCAGAGATATGTGCTCTGTGTTATAAGCCAGAGATATGTGCTCCATGATATGAGCCAGAGATATATGTGCTCCGTGATATGAGTCAGAGATATATGCTCCGTGATATGAGCCAGAGATATGTGCTCCATGATATGAGCCAGAGATATATGCTCTGTGATATGAGCCAGAGATATATGCTCTGTGATATGAGCCAGATATATGTGCTCCATGATATGAGCCAGAGATATATGCTCTGTGATATGAGCCAGAGATATATGCTCTGTGATATGAGCCAGATATATGTGCTCCGTGATATGAGCCAGAGATATGTGCTCCGTGATATGAGCCAGAGATATGTGCTCCGTGATATGAGCCAGAGATATGTGCTCCGTGATATGCAGCTTCTTAGACAAAGCATAGAAAACACCACCTCTCATTTCATGTAATTTATCACCCATCTTAAGTGTTTTACATGCGTGTTTCGTGACAGTGTGTCGCAGTAACGTAGTTTGGCGTGTATGTCTTGGCAAAATGCTGAAACAACACAGTACGGGTTCCATATAGTTCTACAACCATCCACTTGGGGTCATTCATAGTCGTACAAGTATTCACCAGGTGGAAGAACGTTGTGCCGTCAAGTAGTTTGGCTGAATAATTTCATTTATTTATTATGTCTTCATTTATTTCAGACGGACATTCCTCATGTTTGAGGGGTTCTCTCGACGAGTACTTGGTATCTACATTACCGGGGGTGACAGTCAATGACCCCTCCCTTGAAGTGTGCTCCCTACTGCGGGTACTCAACGCCCTCAATCGCCACTGGGCATTCCTCTACGAGGTACGTCAACGCCGTTGTCAGGTAGAGTTGACCCTCGCTTTATACTCACCTCTGTAATACACCCACCTTGCAATTAACAAACAGTCCCAAATTATTTCTATTAATATACAGTAAAACATAGGAAATTAGTCTCACTAATACGGCCACCTCGCTATTTAGATCACTTTCGCCCAGTCCCAGGGTTTACCTTAATAGTGAGGTACCAGTGTACATGATCTATTTCAATACATTCATGTGTACTGGTGTATTAGATTATTAGTCAGTGCTACAGTAATAACGATGAGACTTGGTTGCTGTAATCCACTGGCATTGTGACGAGTTTCTGGTGAAACTATTGTTTTGTTGATAGATGAGTAATGTGCATTGAGCAACTCTGTGTTTGTGACCAGTAAGTTAACAAGGTTGTGTTTTGTTGACAGGTGTTTGTGACCAGTAAGTTGACGCGGTTGTGTTTTGTTGACAGGTGTTTGTGAGCAGTAAGGTGACGCAGTTGTGTTTTGTTGACAGGTGTTTGTGAGCAGCAAGTTGACAAGGTTGTGGTTTGTTGACAGGTGTATGTGACCAGTAAGTTGACACGGTTGTGTTTTGTTGACAGCTGTTTGTGAGCAGTTAGTTAATGTGATTGTGTTTTGTTGACAGACGAGTAATGAGACGAGTGCGTTGAGTTACTCAGTGTTTGTAAGCAGTAAGTTGACCGCGAAGGCCAACAGACAACTGCTGGACCCTCTAGTCATCCTCACGGGCAACCTGCCCAACTGGCTGAAGGAGATCGGCACTTCCTGGTACGTCTAACTACTGCTGCTAAGCCTACTTAAACAGCGCCACACTCACATCTTGAATTATGAATGAGATTGAGTTATCAATGTTCGTTTGTTGTTCGTTTATTGTTCTCCTCTTGATTTCCTGTCGTCGGGGGTGAGGCTGGTCTTGATTCCCTGTCGTTGGGGTTGAGGCTGGCCATGACTCCCTGTCATCGGGGGTAAGGCTGGCCTTGATTCCCTGTCGTCGGGGGTGAGGCTGGCCTTGATTCCCTGTCGTCGTGGGTGAGGCTGGCCTTGATTCCCTGTCATCGGGGGTGAGGCTGGCCTTGATTCCCTGTCATCGGGGGTGAGGCTGGCCTTGATTCCCTGTCATCGGGGGTGAGGCTGGCCTTGATTCCCTGTCATCAGGGGTGAGGCTGGCCTTGATTCCGTCATCAGGGGTGAAGCTGGCCTTGATTCCCTGTCATCAGGGGTGAGACTGGCCTTGATTCCCTGTCATCGGGGGTGAGGCTGGCCTTGATTCCCTGTCATCAGGGGTGAGGCTGGCCTTGATTCCCTGTCGTCAGGGGTGAGGCTGGCTTTGATTCCGTTCCTTGATTTCAGTTTTCTTTTCTCTCACTTTTCTTGCATTACTCTCTCCACCAACTGTCTCCATTCCCCTCTGTCTTTTTGCTGTCGTTCTCCACTCCTCTCCCAATCCTTCCAAGTCTCTCTTTACACAGTCCTCCCATCGCAGTCTAGGTCTTCCTCATCTCCTTTTCCCCTCCTCTCCGGGCGCCTGCTTTCTTTGCCAGCCGTTCTCCCATTCTGTCCACATTCCCAGCCCACTTCAGTCTACTCCTCACCAGCGTCTTCTTAAGGCTTTCTCCAGCCTCCTTCCTCAACTCCTCCTTTCTTCTACTCCAACCTCCTCCCTCAACTCCTCCTTTCTTCTACTCCAGCCTCCTCCCTCAACTCCTCCTTTCTTCTACTCCAGCCTCCTTCCTCAACTCCTCCTTTCTTCACTCATCAGTTCTCTTCACTCCCACAGTTCTTCTTAGCCAGTTGTTTTCACAAACCTGCGCCCTCTCTTGTTGTTTCCCTGTCAGTGCCATCGTCTCTAGGCCATACAGGTATGCCAGGGTAACATATGAACACAGCACCTTTCCTTTGAGTCTACGCTATATGCGCCTGTCTCCCATTGCACATTCAACAAACGAAGTGTTTGCCCCAGCTTTTATCCTCCTGCGAATTTCGGTGTCTGAGTTACCATCCCCGCATACTGCTCCACGCAGGTATATAAAACTGTCTATTTGTTTTAGTTTCTTCCCCTCCAGGTGTATTTCCAGCTGTTTGTTTTGCTGCCCCACCCAAAGTACTTCTCCAAACTAACTTCCAGTCCATGTCTGCTGAACATATCCTTCCATTCTGTCAGTTGTTCTTGGATGTCTGCTTCCCTGTCCACTACCACTGCCAGATCGTCTGCACACAGTAGCTTCCGGAGGATATCTCTCGTACTAGTCTTTCTGCTTATTAGTTCCACCACTGCAATAAACAACAGTGGGCTCAGGGCGTTCCCTTATCTCATATAAAATTATATAAAAATACATGGTACATACCGTACACCGCGTACAGCCAGATGGTTCTCCACTGTGGTGGTCTGAATTATGTGCTGCGGTGTCGAACCTTGAGCAAGTTCGTTCACTCTGCGTTACTCCAGTTCACTCAGCTGTATGGAATGAGTACCTGGCTATAGACAGTGGTGGATATTTGTGTACGAATAGTGTTCATGCATTAATTGCAACGTAGCTGAATGCTTCCCAGAGAAGTCGAGATGGTGTTCGATTGAACAAGTCTGCCAGGGAGTAAAGTGCTTTGAGCAGTCCTGAGGACTGGATACTGCGCTATATAAGAACTCACCTTTACCTTTTATTTTGTCACGGTAGTAATCATGTTGTAGATGTTAAAGTTGACCGTGTTTGTTGTGCAGTTCATTCCTACTGCCGTTCGACACGCGGCAAATGTTGTTCTATGCAACGGCGTTTGACCGCGACCGAGTCATGCAGCGGCTGCAGGACATGACGACCGACGTGGCACCAACCAACTTCAGCGACCGCGTCACGCCGAGACTCGAACGAAAGAAGGTGAGATCAGACAAGTACAAATAACACCTTGCGAGAAACCGTGGTTTGATTGTGCGAATTCCGGTCTCCATATGAAGTTTTGGGTCGTCGTGTCAAGTTCTGCAACAGTTTTTGCACACAAGTTTTTCTTCGTCAAAAAGTTCCCAGTCTGAAGGGATGTGACTAATCAATTATTACCCTGCTGATGTGTGACAGGCTGAGGTGGTACGGGCATGTAGAGCGAAAGGACGACGAGGACTGGGTGAAGGGCTGTACAAAGTTAGTGGTGGAGGGGACAGCTCCTGTTGGCAGACCAAGGAAGACCTGGCAGAACTCCATGTCTGCAGGCTTGAATCTGATGAGTATCGACCATCGGGATGCACGGGACCGTGTCAAGTGGAAGAGGGCAATTGGAAGAAAGGCGAACCCAGCAGAGCCTGGAAACACCGCCTCTAAACGACGATGGTGATGATGATGACAATGATGATGATGCACCACCATTCTTTTTCCATTCACCATTTTTCCCCACAGCTTTCTACTGGTAGCTTTTCCCTCCACATTTCCACTTATTTTTACACCCATCTTACCACACAGTCTTCACATCTGGTGTCTGCTTCGTCTCTTGTGAGGGCTGACTTGTTGATGGGGTAACTCAATCCTTTATTAAGTGTAACAAGATTACATTCTCGTGTCGAATAACAAACCATTGGCAACAATGATAATCTTTATATTTTGTGACGTTTTAATTTCTGCTGTTGCCAAATACGACTTTGCATGCAGCAGATAAT
Organism: Paraescarpia echinospica; assembly: GCA_020002185.1. Taxonomy (NCBI): domain Eukaryota; kingdom Metazoa; phylum Annelida; class Polychaeta; order Sabellida; family Siboglinidae; genus Paraescarpia; species Paraescarpia echinospica. The sequence continues at coordinate 12,660 of JAHLWY010002015.1, forward strand.
AATGTCCTGATAAATCGAACATGACTCCATAGTATCGCCACCTGGAGTGTGGCTGACCACCCGATTTTTCAGTTGGTAAAGACAAAGGACTGTAGAAAGAGCACCTGGGAGGAGATCTAGCTACAGTGTCAAAGTAAGTACACTGATGTGTAGATGAAATGAGTTGTCCTGAAGACTGTTCCTTGTGTTGTAGCGAGTGGTATCAAGGAAGGACATTCTGCGACAGGCAGAACTGGCAATGGAAGACCTCGGCAGTCCAAAGACACTACTGGAGATACAGTATGAACACGAGGTGGGTAGTTGCACACTGAGCATGGCGTCTAACTATACTCAAGCCAGTTATGCATGTGTGTGTATGTTAAGCTTTTCTTCCTAGATTCTTTGAATCTCGGATGCAAAACGTTCATCAGTTCATCTATGATCCCTTAGAAGAAAACTAACGCTTTTTTTAGCTCCATGTGGGTTAAGGGTTCTTACCAGATAAGGATTCATACCGAATGTTAGACAGTTGTTCGCAACAACTGTTCATATTTATATAATCTAGGTACGAATATGTTGAGAAACCGCCTACTGCATCTGTATGTATGTAGCGCATTCAGAGGATGGGCATTTTGCAGGTACATTAAATGGATGTGTCACGTGTTGGTTGTTGCAGTTCAACATTCTCTAACTCATTTCTTTCCAGGAACCTCTACATTCGGGTTTCTGACAGTTTATATGTGATAAACAATTTCATCTAGTTTTGCTATGACATGAAGAAATGAACAATGCAGCTAATTAAAAAGGAATGGCAGAGAAAACTTAATCATATCAATAATAAAATAATTACAATTAAATTTGCCTTTAAGAACCGTCACGTCTGTGCTGGTCCGCACAGCTTGTGATAGTGTGTTCCAGTTTTAAAGTTTTTCGTATTGTTGTAGTAGAGGGTGATTCAAAGCTCTTCGTTGCCACATGATTGTGTTGTGAGATGACTAGTATCGAGCATGTCACGTGACTATAATGTCCTTAATGTCACATGACTAGAGCTGTGTGTTTCAGGTTGGTACGGGACTTGGTCCAACGCTAGAGTTCTACGCCCTTGTGTCACGTGAACTGCAGAGGGCAGACCTGGATCTGTGGAGGGGGGAGATTGTCACCCTCCCGGACACCAACAGTAAGCCTTCTCTCATACCACAGGGGTCACAGGGTCAGGGGTCACGGGCATCAAACTATAATAATAACATTGTACACTGATATCAAAAGTAAAACTCTCCATTCAATAGTGTTTACAAAACTAAACTGATGAAA
>JAHLWY010002016.1:0-13933 GCA_020002185.1 Paraescarpia echinospica
GGAGGGAGGGAGGGAGGGAGGCAGAGAAGGAGAGATGGACGGACGGAGGGAGATAGAGAAAGAGAAAGAGTGGTTAGAAAGAGTGAGTGCTAGAAAGTTAAGTATACAATGTGCAGACACCGCAGTACACGTGCAAGCTAGACCAGCATGAACAGCTTATCCTGACGATTTTCACACAAACTACAAACATGCGGTTATATTTTTTTACAAATGTCTCACTCGCATGCTCAAACGCACGCACGCACGCACGCACGCACGCACTCACGCGCCAAATGTTATCAAAATTAGGAAACTATATATGCCTACTGTGCTGCTCCACAAACTGCTGTCATGTATACTCTTAAATATATTTATAAATGATAAAACCAAATACTTTACGCAAATTGCATGCATCTCTGCGTGCAAGAACATCATATATAATAGTTTCTTTATCGCAGAAAGGTTGTTAGATTTCTCCGCCTGTGGTAGATAATAACAATTCCATCGAAACGCAATACACCTCTGAACTCATTTGTGGAGCGCAGTAGCACGGCGGTAAGACCTCCGGACTCTCGACTGAGAGAACGCAGATTCGAATCCTGTGCGGCGGTGTCGAATTTTGGGCAAGTTCGTTTACTCTACATTGCTTCAGTTCACTCAGCTGTATGAATGAGTACCTGGCTATAGATAGTGGTGTATATTCGTGTACGAATAGTCTTCGCGCATTAATTGCAGCGTCGCAGAATGGATACCAGAGAAGTCGAGATGATGTTCGATTGAACAAGTCTGCCAGGTAGAGAGCGCTTTGAGCAATCCTGAGGACTGGATACTGCGCTATATAAGAACTTACCTTTTTTAAACTAGACGGAGTATTCCGTCCACCCACCCATCACTTGCCCGCCGACATCATCATTCTCTGAAATGCTTACCTCTGAGAGCAAGGTGTAAAAAGAACCGTAATAAAGATTGCGTTACGTTATGTTATGTTATATTACGCTATGTGTTATGTTCCGATGTAAACCAACAATGTTGAGATGTTCCCGTAAACGCCCGGAGAGAACATTTCCGAAACGAAACATAGAGTTCTTTTTCGCTTCTGCGAGCAGGAGCGAGATAACGCCATCGAAGAGGCAGAGACAAACGGCACGGAGTTTTGCGAAGAAATGGGCGTCGCGATGGAAAGTAGTATGACGTGGGGAAAACGCATGGTGATGGAAAACGCCGATGATGTCGACCTTTGTAGCGTGGGCTGCTGAGGTGAGGCGGAAAGATGGTAGCTAGAACACATCATTTAATCAAGGTAAATAAGAAATTAGGATATTTTTATTAATATGGATCGCATGGTCGACCCGATATGACCATCCATCCGTTCCATCATCGACCGACTGAAGAGGACGTCCGCCGTGTACCATAAATAAAACCATTACACAGAGCAATAAAACAAAGAAAGTATCACAGCGTCTTTGTTGAGGTCATCTTGCCATTAGCTGGGTCTAGCCATACATCTGATGCAAACCTCGCTGTTTAGAAACTTGTTACGTGGGAGAACAGACGAGAAGGATCTCCATTTTCTTCCATTCTTGGCTGTTCACGCGGTTATCTCGGCCCTGTCGAATCACCTCTTGACTCATTCTTACCATCTTAATCTAGTTTTTTTCTTTTATTCTAAATTTTAGAGTACGCACCTGACATTAAATAATGGGCGAGATACATGGCGATATTCCGTGCGAGTGGAGCCGAATGTCGACAAGAACAATTCGTGCCGACTGATTTTAGCATTGCGGAAGCCATGAAACAGTTGTTGACGTTTAGGTTAGTCGGTTTATTGTAGCATTATTAATTGTGTTTTAGCGTTGTTACTTCAGTTTTATATTACTTAATCATCAGGGAAATGTAAAATGAGAGAAAGAGTCAGGCAGCAGTTCACGGCCGACGGTGGTCATATACCGACATTTGTTTTTGATCCCGAATTTGTTTTGGACTAAATGAAATAGACAATAATATTTATATAATGTAACAAAAACCAATACGTATTATTATTACATATAAAATATAACATATGGATTATATAATATGATTAATAACTATTTAAGAAATTGGAGTTAAAACGAGATACAACGGATTGTCGCTTGTCATAAAAAACCGCTTATGTAAACATTTTATAATGTGTTATTTCAAAACAGTCCGGTAACCATCTATATATATAACAATTTGCCTAAATGCATACAATCATCAAAAAGTATTCATTAGTTCAATTAAGTCACAGTCGCCACCATGGTACGGCTTGTGGAATCGTGATATCAATTCGATTAAGGTGCGATTACCACGAACATTCTTACCGGCAAAGTTTTCCCCACTGCTTCAACTTGTAATCATCCGTCGAATCTCCGATGATTACAACAAAAAACAAAACATATCCCCATTATTTAAGCTCGCTCAAATGGAGTCGACAGCAGATCGAAAACGAGGCGCGAAACTTACAGGCCCTATTAATCATTCAAAAGATTAAGTGTGGTTTCTGCGACTGTTCCGATGTCGCCTATCAGTTGAGGACGTTTTTCGTAATAGTCAAATATACCTCACATTTAGCTACAGTAAACATTCTAGTAAACGTCTAGATCGGTCTGCGTCTGTATCTATATGTGAATGTAACGCCACACGGAATTTGTGCCCAGATGCCCTATCATCATTGCCCGTTTCACATAATATTTCAAGGTTCAAGCTGTTGCAAAAGCATCAAACGGTGGCTCCACCTAACGCCGTCTAGATAATCGCGCGATCGTAGGGCACCAACTGGTGGCGCCACATTACGGATGGTTCATTACAGAATGGAAACACCGCCGGCGAGTCTGTGAACTGTCTTTGTCTTCGACTGATTATACGTAGTTCTACGTGTAATAACATACTACTGTAACAGCATAACAACATTTACCAAATATTAGAAAACACATAGTCCCATTACATAAACACCAGATATTAGTGCAGTAAATTAATGTTATGGGTGTTGAAAATTATGAAGGTCGGAGAGAATATGAAGTTCACGTCCACCGATATGCCCTAGTGACAGTGTAGAATTGTCAAATAATATCTTATTGCTGTGCTATTGGCATGAGGGTAGACGTGAACATGTTGTGTCAGCGTCTACTTCATGCTGCCAAGTACATGACGCATGGGCTGTTTTTCCCAAGTATTTGCCACGCCCGCGTGATTCAAACGATTGTTAAGTTACGTTTTACGTTTTATGCGCGCATTACGTTTCACGTTCAGAACAACTGAGGTACCTCATATAAAAAGGTGATAATCTTGACATATATAGGGTAATACGTGCAATCACTGAAGTCATGAATTAAAATCGGAAAGTTTAGCTCTCGAATTTCAAGCTGTTTAACAGGAAAACGTTAATACACCCGCATATATTCATGCATACACGCCCGCACGCCCGCACGCACGCACGCATGCGCTTACACACGCACACACACACACACACACACACACACACACACACACACACACACAAACACACACATACACCAACATGCATACACACACACCCTAGTTCGAATACAATAACATATCGCACACTCTACTCAATTAAAACAATTATTATATTTATGGTATGCTTTTGTAGGTGTTGACGATGATCATTAATTCAGTTGTAAACTTGTTTAGGATGAGACGTATTGCGCGAGCTTTCAGAATTTACTGTAATACTATAAATTATCATAATTATTTCTTTGCAAACCGATTGCATAATCTTTACTATTATACTGTATACCAGTATTATACACAAGAGGAATACAGTCAAATAACACGTTTTGTTGCTTTCAACAATGTTTTATTGATGAACATGATATTTTAATTACGGAACAACGAACTGTTCAGATGTTATCAGAAAACGAAACCCACAACAGCGAGAAGTCGGCGATGGGTGCGTAGTTGACATCGAGACACGGAAATACAGCAGTAGATTTTCTGGCAGGTAAGGATTTTGTAAAGATTAGGTGAAACCATCCAGCAATTGCACACACAGCGATAGTTGATATCCATGGCTCGGTTGTAGGCGTAAACCCTCCTTAGGTACCAGGCCGGTCCGCTACCAGCACTGTTGTGTCCGATACGAACCTGCTTCACCGGACAGATATTGACAATCGTCCGTTAGAATGTGCGCGTCCTGAAGCAGTGGAGAGATGCATGGTTGATGAAAATGTGAATAATGCGAGTATCTCAAACACGAACACATAATCACACGCACGAACACACACCACACCACACGCACTGCACGCATCAAACGCGCGCAGATATACAATTATTATATAAACCCAGACATACGCACGCACGCACACGCACACACGCGCCCACACACCCTCAAACACACCCGCCCACTCACTCACAGACCCGCCCACACACCCACCCACCCATCCACAAACATATACACACATACGCACGCACGCACACACACACACGCATGCACGCACACACACACACACTGATCTGTTTTTGTGTGCTTACGAGCCTGCCGGGAAGCCACCGTTCAAAGTCATTCCCTTAGACCCGACCGGATATCAGCGAAATATGCTCCTGCGCGTTAGTTCCGACAGCCGCTTGAAACCCTTCATAAAGAGAACACGCGTATGCAAGCCGAGGCGACTGTGCCGAGGCGACTGTGCCGAGGCGTTGTGAGCCGCCACCATTAGTTGTGTCGGCGCGTGGCATTCACGCGCGCGCCTCAAGTCAAGCGTGTCCGTCCTGTGTCCGCTTCAAGTCAAGCGTGTCCGTCCTGTGTCCATGTATCCGTTACATTTTAGCGCTCGATTATAGAATTACATGAGTGACGTCAGTCGCGGTTGGCTGTCGTTGGTTGCGCTGCCACGCACGCACGCAATTTGCTCGGCGACACGGCAACAGCAGGTACACCCCTGAAGTGCACACCTTGATACAAACGACTCATCTACCTGGTAGATTCCGACCGTAACGGGTGAGTATTGTTATGTTGTTGTCGAGAGCAAGCGTGGATTCAGGGTTAGATCACCGCGGGCTGTTTACTGAGCACATGTTGTAACACACGACTGGATAATCGAGACTTAAAGTTATGGGATATTTACACCATCTTTCAATGGCGCACAGAAAGAAGATGAGTCCATTTCAAGTGTCCCTTCGGACAGTTTAATTCTCTCTTTTATCTACTGTGCATTTACTAACTTTTAGACTTTCGTTTCAGGTTGTTTCTGTTCGTCTTGTAGGGATCCCCTTAGTTCTGGACACAAAACGTAAGAACTCGCCTTAATTTATTCGTTTATATTATATTATATATATATATATACATATATATATATATACATATATATATATATATATATATATATATATATATATAATTGATCCACACGATACACTAACACAACAGTACATAAACTAGGCTTACGTATCATAGAGCGAGAAGATAGAGTTTCGTTGTAAAACAAACTACTCGTGATTTTCATTATAATATGGCAGAATATGAAATAAAAATTTAATATAATAAATGACACCAATCCTGCAGTTAATTGCTTCAATTGGCGATATTTATGAGAGAACATCACGACACTGTATCAATGAGCGACGTAGACTAAGTTTGTGACGGAAATTTATTTTATGCAGCGAATTGTTGCAAGAGCTAGGGAGAGATGTTCAGAAAGTATAGTTTTCATCCCGCGTTGTGAAATATCAACCCATTGGATTAGCGTGGATGAAAATGTGGTCAATACAGTCTCAGAGGAAGCAAGTATTATTAGTTTAAATCGTCCGTGTAGTGTTCTGTCGTTCAAAAGAGTTTCGGAAACGTGTTAGTTAGTAATAATAATTATATATAAAAAAGAAACAGAAACATTTGCGGATTTTTTAAGTGTCCTCAGATTGACTGACGCTGTTGCTTTTGACAGTATTCACGTTATTTTGTCGGCCCACCCATAACATTAATTTACCGCATTTTTGTTTGTTTGATCGCATTGGGGGGGTCTCTTTGTTTACATCATTCGTCATGTTGTCCCACGCATAACGTTAATCAAAACACAGGGTAATCTTACACCATTGTGGTCGACACCCATAATTTTCCTTTACCAAATTCGTGATTTAGTCCCTGAAAATATTAGCTTCAATGACTCGAGTGTGGTATTTTTACGAATTGTACGCGCTGCAACAGTAAGCATAACCGAATGCTACCGGGTAACTTTTTGAACCTTCTGACACACACAACCACGCCTCTTTGTTAACAATGGAACGCCGCGTATTGATATATGTATTGATATATGTATTGATATATGTATTGATATATGTATTGATATATGTATTGATATATGTATTGATATATGTATTGATATATGTATTGATATATGTATTGATATATGTATTGCTGGTCTAACACCTACAGGATGTTCTTTCTTTCACCAACTGCGGTTAGTTGTGAAAGGTGGTGGAGTGGCTTTCCTCTTATTGGAGCATTTAAACATTAATGTGCATTCGGTTCCCTCATATTCCAGCTTTGTGACAATGTGTGTTGACATTTACGGATCTATTTTTCAGCTTATTCCATCTGCTTTTATCGTACACCAGGGTATCCAATTAATTTCTTCGAAGATATTTTGGAATTGGAAAAATGTATTCGACAATAAACAAACAAAAGCACACAATGCAACACAAATTTTACAATAGTTAGTCTATGTCGGGAGACTCTCACTAAGGCTTAAAAGCCGCTAGAGTAAGAGCCACCCACGAAAAAATAATATTTACTGCAATTAGTCAATTAAACATAGATAGAACACATAAATGATTATTCAGTTTACTACTTTTACTTTTACAATTAACAAATTGTACGGAATTGTATAAATAAACTTATTCACAGACAGCCTGCTACGTCAGTACAGAAACACGATTCACTAAAATATATGTGTGATATAATTCCTGATTATTTTAATGATAAATTAGCTTTATTCATTCTCCATTTCCGAAATAATCGTTGAATCATGTAAACGTTAAAATTCCTTAACTAACTGTAATGCTTTCTTCTTTCATACCTGCAGAAGTCGATGCAATGAAGCACATATTCAAGGCATCTCTAAATAAGTCCTGTGAGCTTGATCCGTTACCAACTATACTGTTAAAAGCAAGTATCACCTCTCTACTTCATACAGTTACAAATATCATAAATATGTGACTAAGTTCGTGATTTTTTCCACACGATTTTAAGAATGCATATGTATACCCTCTCCTCAACATACCATCCCTTCCTATAGATAACTTCAAGAATTATAAAACCGTTTCAATCTCAGTTTCATGTCCAAGATACTTGAGAAAAAGTTGTAGAAAACGCGTTGGATCTCATATTAAATCAAATAACTTTTCTAATGAACTACAGTCTGCGTAGAAACAGCTTTACTTTTAAATCTATACACAACACTAATGAGCTCAGTAAATGAGCTAGTACTAATTGCTCTTTAGATCAGCTTAGAAATTGTGTTAATGACATATTCGTTTGGATAACTGAGAGTAGATTAAATATAAATGCTGATAAAGCAGATTTTCTTATTCTCATTGGTACAGAGAAGAAGCGTGACAAAATTATTTTTTCCCCACACCTATGCTTAGCTAGTATGTTATGCTTGCACTTTCAGAACGGAATCTCGAAGTTATCTTTGATGACAACTTCAGTTTTAAACGGCATATTTCTCAAACATGTCGGTGCTGTTATTATCACGTCCGTGATTTACGACGTATTCGCCTCTTTCTGTTACAAAAACTATCGCAACAGCACTTATTACTAATAATATTGACTACTGCGTTTTCACAATATTGCCCTTAAGGATATCACTAGGTCACAACTTGGTTTTCTCAGTCAGTGCCTCTTCTGAAGTCTTTGCACTGACTTCCGATATCGTACTATCTATACCATTACCTACCAGGCACATCCATGTAAGCAACCAGAACATATACGTATATTCATTGCATACTCCTGTAAAAATGCTGCGGTGGTAGAAACATCAGCATATTCTAATTTATGAAAACCAATAAAACCTTTGCGGGGCTCAAGTTTATCGCGTATCCATCTTATGCAAATTGCAAGCTGTTCGTGGTTTGTCAAGTCAATAGTTTCGTCAAACATGATGCTGAAAGTCCGTGTTGCACAAAGAGTTAGCTATTTGTCGCAAGTCTGTTATACCCGTTACCTGCAACATGTTATTTTGTATCTCGGCACTTGCGTATTTGCACGCTTTTTCTTCATGCTCTGCTGACAAATGTTTACATACGTCACACGTGGACACAGGTAAAGTTAGCAGGAGCACAACTGTTCATATACATCGCACGTGGTCACAGGTAAAGTTAGCAGGAGTACAACTGTTCACATACATCACACGTGGTCACATATAAAGTTAGCAGGAGAACAAATGTTCACATACGTGTCACGTGGTCACAGTTAAAGTTAGTAGGCGTACACCTGTCCACATACGTCACACGTGGTCACAGTTAAAGTTAGTAGGCGTACACCTGTTCACATACGTCACACGTGGTCGCAGGTAAAGTTAGCAGGCGCACAACTGTTAACATACATCACACGTGGTCACAGGTTAATTTAGCAGAGTACAACTGTTAACATACATCACACGTGGTCACAGGTTAATTTAGCAGAGTACAACTGTTCACATACATCACACGTGGTCACATATAAAGTTAGCAGGAGAACAAATGTTCACATACGTGTCACGTGGTCACAGTTAAAGTTAGTAGGCGTACACCTGTCCACATACGTCACACGTGGTCAGAGTTAAAGTTAGTAGGCGTACACCTGTTCACATACGTCACACGTGGTCGCAGGTAAAGTTAGCAGGCGCACAACTGTTAACATACATCACACATGGTCACAGGTTAATTTAGCAGAGTACAACTGTTCACATACATCACACGTGGTCACATATAAAGTTAGCAGGAGAACAAATGTTCACATACGTGTCACGTGGTCACAGTTAAAGTTAGTAGGCGTACACCTGTCCACATACGCCACACGTGGTCACAGTTAAAGTTAGTAGGCGTACACCTGTTCACATACGTCACACGTGGTCGCAGGTAAAGTTAGCAGGCGCACAACTGTTAACATACATCACACGTGGTCACAGGTTAATTTAGCAGAGTACAACTGTTCACATACATCACACGTGGTCACAAGTAAAGTTAGCAGGCGCACAACTCTTCACATATATCACACGTGGTCAAAGGTAAAGTTAATTGGCGTACAACTGTCCACATACATCATATGGGATCACTGGTAGAGCTAGCAGAAGTAAAACTGTTCACACATATCACACGTGGTCAAAGGTAAAGTTAGCAGGAGTACAACTGTTCACATACATCATATGGGATCACTGGTAGAGCTAGCAGAAGTACAACTGTTCACATATATCATACGTGGTCAAAGGTAAAGTTAGTTGGCGTACAAATGTCCACATACATCATATGGGATCACTGGTAAAGCTAGCAGAAGTACAACTGTTCACATATATCACACGTGGTCGTTGGTAAAGTTAGCAGGCAGACAACTGTTCACATATGTCGCACGTGTACGCATGGAAAGTTGGCGCCGAACTGTTCACATACATCACGCGTGGTCACAGGAAAATTTAGTACGCGTACAACTTGTCACATGTCTCACATGTGGACACAGGTGAAGTTAGCAGAAGCATAACTGTTCACATACGTCACACGTGGTCGCAGGTAAGGTTAGCAGGCGTACAACTGTTCACATACGTCACACGTGGTCGCAGGTACAAGTCCTAGTCCAATTATTGCACTCAGCAAAATTTGCTAAAATTCGCTCAAAATAGTGGCCTTTTTGTTACCAACGGGTCTAGTTAAAAAACAATATATTTTTTACTCAGTAATACCCATTCTAAACTTTGGGCAGACAAATGCAGCTAATATTTTTCACTCAAAAGGACCAGCCAGCATGACTACTATCTTATCAGTAAATGTGTTTATTCTAAACTTCCAAAACTGATAATGGAAATGTTGTTTATATGTTGTGTTAATTTGCGGACCACCAATGTATGTATGGGACCACACATGTTACGTAGTCAAAGTTCCTGATGACCAACTTTCCAGATCAGATGTAAAACACTTATAATTGCTATAATGATTAGAAAGGGTGGTACAGAATGGGCAATATACTTCTTTACAAAAAAAACATATTGCGATAATATCTGGTGGACTTTTCTTAATGAGTAATCTTTCTGTTTATTGGTCAAGTTCTCTCAAAGTATTCAGTATACAATACATGTACTTACAAAGTGTTATTTACATGCAAAGGTGCAGAACAATGCAATGCATTACATAACATGTGTTCCTTTGTTGTTGATTACAGAGAACTGTGGCTGTCCATCCTACATCACATTGTTGGCATCCATGACTGGAGAGGGAACTTGAAATTTCACAAATATACACATGTTGCAGTCTTGGAAGGTGAGGAGATAACAATGTACCTGAAGCAAGGCTCACGGGCATTCTCCGCCCTCAAGTCAGTCGTCACTGCACGCCATGTTCTGCGAGCCTTTCCCCAGCACACCAAATACTGCCAGTCTGCCACGTTGACAGCTGGAGGTGTATCACAGTTACCTGCTCAAATCTGCGAGCCCTTCACCAGCTCACCAAATACTGCCAGTCTGCCACATGGACAGCCGGAGGTGTATCACAGCTACCTGCTGAAGCACTGCCCCAACAGACAGCAATTCTACGAAGGTTGGGCAGCAGTCATAATTGCATTGGGAGTCGTGATAATGTGGGTTTGAACAAAGCATTTAAATAATTAAAATAATCAAGCATAGTCACTCGCGCAGCGCCCTCTGTTACTCATGTGTGAACGTAATGGTATTCTACACGCTACCAGTTCAAATTCAAAATGGCGGATCGCTGAATGACTCTGCTTGGTATTTTAAATGCTTTGGTTTGAATCATTCTGAAGCTTGTGCAGTTTAGTTCACTCCACATTGCAATCAGCTGTATATATGAGTACATTATCACCAATTTTTTTAAAGAAAGATAAAATCAAAACATGATATCAAAATACAGTCACTGTATATACAAAAATTAAGATAAAAAGTGGTAATAAATGCTATTGTGATGGAATGTGATAATGTAATGCCTTATTTATAAAGATCAATATTATTTTTATTACTATTATTACCATTACCATAATTGACAATTGTATTATTACTAAAAACAACCAACGCTTTACACAGGAAAAGCATTTTAAAGTTAATTGAATGCTAATCAGTCATAAGGTAAATAACAGCAGCTTACTTACAACATATAAACTGGTGTGTTGTTTGCAAGAATTTTATTAGAATACCGCATGCACTATTTTTCATTGTAGAAAGAAAGCAAGGTTGATGCTGTCAGTTCTGGGGTGTAACTACTGACCAGAACTACTAACCACATCCCAGCCCAGACATCCCTGTTGAGACTGATGTCGTGTGGTCTAAAAACGCAAGCAATGGGTGCTGCGTTACAGCGTAAATGCCGCAGCAGATGCCTACCTACCAATGCTGATGGAACGAGTGACAGATGTGTTCATGAGAAATGTCACACTGCCACCGATCACAGGCCCAGCGGGGGCTACAGTCACTGGGGCAGATCTGCCAAAACCAGAGAAGAATGATCTACTGGCAGCAACAGTCAGTCGATTTGTAAATAAATAGTAAATACCGCCACCACCCACCTACACCTTCCTAGGTCACATGTGCATTGTCTAGTTTAGTCTTCAAGTGCAGAGTGATATCCCTTGTGTTGTTCCCCATCGAGGGCAGGGAACCTTGATATTATTTCATGACTGGCACATGCTGGTAGAACTCTCCGTACCCTTCAGCCCAACTTGCCATGGATCCACCATGTAAACAGTCTGTATGTAGCCCACCCGAGAGACTTGACATAAATTAGGCTCAAATCAATATACACAACTGACATTGTAAATAAGTGACATGAAAATTGATTCTAGAATGGCACTGTTCCTTTATTGTTTACCGTTAAACATCTGTTCATCTGGAATGAAGCAAATATTGATATATTTTTTCATATCTTTGTATTGCCACTGCTACCTTTAATGTTGTATTATGTTCATTAGTAATACATTTCAATACATATTTAACAAGACATTTCACTGGTCTCGTAACAACGCATGCACATATGTACGTACGTGTTTGTTGGAGGGTTTAGTTGCCAGTTATCTAATCGCATATGGTTCATGGCAACTGGTAATTTCCGCAGTAACAGCTGCTCCAAACACAGATTTCCAAATCCTTGGCTGTTTGTAACGGTCCACCTGTAACAAACAATTAAGCATTTAAATAAATAATTGTATACGAATGATAAGCAAACATGCATTAGATTATTATTCTGAACGAATTCCATAAAGATTGCTTACGATCCTCTTCCTGTATTCATCCCACAAATATACCTGGGTCCCTAGAAATATCAAGACTTAAAGAAGATTAAGGAAAGTCGTTTTGAAATATGCCAATATTTTACACAAAATACTGGCAATTTCGTTTGTTACCAAAACAAACGGGGGCTTGGCTAAAAAAAGGTCAATATAATATAGTTTATTCAATAAGACCCATTCTAAACTTTGGGCAGAACAATTGCAGTACAATGTATTTGCATGAAGTTTAAAATAATTATATCTACCTGCAGTGTGTTTAACAGTTTTAAAAAGTAATATTGCCACGTATGCTACTCATATACATGCGTAGCCATTACTGCGAATGTGAAGAGTGTCGACAGGGATGGAACAAAAGGGGAGTTAATTCCTGTTAATTTCTTACCATAGCTCTGCCTTTGGGCAATTTTGGAACATGATTCATGGAACCATTCAACTATATTTCTTTTAAAAAGTGATGATATAGCTGTGGGCTTTATTCGCATAATACGGGAAAATGGACAGGTCAAACATTTGAGTCCAGCGGCAGTGTGAGTGAGATCTGACTAAGTCTAAAATCAACTGAGTGTAGGAGGTAGTCAGTGGACTCGGCCTTTCGTAATCTCGGCCTGAGTGAACTCGGCCTGTCTCGGTGAAATCGGCCAGTGACCTCGGCCTGTGCGGCAGTGATCTCGGCCTATATAGCCAGCGATCTCGGCCTTCTTGAGGGAGTGATGCTGACCAGAAATAATGATATGAAGACATGATAATATACTGTTGGTAACACAAAAACAATAAAAGTTATATCCATCTATATGTTACAATAAACAATATGTAATGCAATAAAGATGTTTTGACGATCAGTCGATATCTTATTCTTAGTTCTTACTTATTTCTGAAGTTTGTGCATTGAGGCTGTTTCAAGCTTTAATTTTCTGTAGTTGTCTTCCCAATTTATACTGATTTATTTATTGTTATGCTAATGTTGGTATTGCTAAAGTCACAATTACGTAACCAATTTATTATTACAATACACAATAATCAACTTTAAAATATTACATGTACGGTAGAAAGGGTATATGTCATGGTAATTTGCTTGATGATCATCTTTAGTTCTCTTTTCATGTTGTCTATCTTTGATTTATGTCACTGTCCGTTAAGAAAGTGTGAAAGTAATTCTCTTGCTACTCTTGCATTGCTTCATTGAGCAGATATTTTCAAGTTGTTTGTCTTTGATTTGTGTGCCGTGAGAATGTGTCGAGTCAGGCCGTAGTCTACTCTAGCATTGTATTGTTGAGCAGATCCTTTCATGTAGTTTGTGTTTGATTTGTTTTTCGCCGCTGCGCCGCTGTAGCCTCAGCTCCTCCGCTGTCTCGGCTGTGAGCCCATGACATCCGAGCACGGGGGGACAGTGCTGTTTAAAATTGTATTTTTATGTCGCGTCGCTGCTGTCAATTTACCTTGTTCAGCTTCTCTCCGCTGTCTCGGTTGAAATTATGACATCCGAAGACGAAAACGGGG
>JAHLWY010002017.1:0-13926 GCA_020002185.1 Paraescarpia echinospica
GAAGGACTAAATCCTGCAGTGGATGGACAAGGTCTAAGTATGAGGTGTAGTGGAGGACTACATCCTGCAGTACTACATCCTGCAGTGGATAGACAAGGTCTAGATGAAAGGTATAGTGAAGGACTACATCCTGCAGTGGACGGAAAAGGTCTAGGTGAAAGGTGTAGTGGAGCACTACATCCTGCAGTGGGTGCACAAGGTCTAGGTGGAAGTTATAGTGAAAGACTACATGATGCATTGGACGGAAAAGGTCTAGGTGAAAGGTCTAGTGGAGGACTACATCCTGTAGTGGACGGAAAAGGTCTAGGTGAAAGGTCTAGTGGAGGACTACATCCTGCAGTGAGTGGACAAGGTCTAGGTGAAAGGTCTAGTGGAGGACTACATCCTGCAGTGGATGGAAAATGTCTAGGTGAAAGTTATAGTGGAGGACTACATCCTGCAGTTGGTGGACAAGGTCTAGGTGGAAGTTGTAGTGAAAGACTACATCATGCAGTCGACGGAAAAGGTCTAGTTGAAAGGTTTAGTGGAGGACTACATCCTGCAGTGGACGGAAAAGGTCTAGGTGAAAGTTCTAGTGGAGGACTACATCATGCAGTGGATGGACAAGGTCTAGGTGGAAGTTGTAGTGGAGGACTACATCCTGCAGTGGACGGACAAGGTCTAGGTGAAAGGTCTAGTGGAGGACTACATCCTGCAGTAGTTGCACAAGGTATAGGTGAAAGGTCTAATGAAAGACTACATCCTGCAGTGGATGGACAAGGTCTAGGTGAAAGGTCTAGTGGAGGACTACATCCTGCAGTGGATGGACAAGGTCTAGGTGAAAGGTCTAGTGGAGGACTACATCCTGCAGTGAATGGACAAGGTCTATGTGAAAGGTGTAGTGGAGGACTACATCCTGCAGTGGGTGGACAAGGTCTAGGTAAAAGGTATAGTGGAGGACTACATCCTGCAGTGAATGGACAAGATCTAGGTGAAAGGAATAGTGGAGGACTACATCCTGCAGTGAATGGACAAGATCTAGGTGAAAGGTATAGTGGAGGACTACATCCTGCAGTGGACGGAAAAGGTCTAGGTGAAAGGTGTAGTGGAGCACTACATCCTGCAGTGGGTGCACAAGGTCTAGGTGGAAGTTATAGTGAAAGACTACATGATGCATTGGACGGAAAAGGTCTAGGTGAAAGGTCTAGTGGAGGACTACATCCTGTAGTGGACGGAAAAGGTCTAGGTGAAAGGTCTAGTGGAGGACTACATCCTGCAGTGAGTGGACAAGGTCTAGGTGAAAGGTCTAGTGGAGGACTACATCCTGCAGTGGATGGAAAATGTCTAGGTGAAAGTTATAGTGGAGGACTACATCCTGCAGTTGGTGGACAAGGTCTAGGTGGAAGTTGTAGTGAAAGACTACATCATGCAATCGACGGAAAAGGTCTAGTTGAAAGGTTTAGTGGAGGACTACATCCTGCAGTGGACGGAAAAGGTCTAGGTGAAAGGTCTAGTGGAGGACTACATCATGCAGTGGATGTACAAGGTCTAGGTGGAAGTTGTAGTGGAGGACTACATCCTGCAGTGGACGGACAAGGTCTAGGTGAAAGGTCTAGTGGAGGACTACATCCTGCAGTAGGTGCACAAGGTATAGGTGAAAGGTCTAATGAAAGACTACATCCTGCAGTGGATGGACAAGGTCTAGGTGAAAGGTCTAGTGGAGGACTACATCCTGCAGTGGATGGACAAGGTCTAGGTGAAAGGTCTAGTGGAGGACTACATCCTGCAGTGAATGGACAAGGTCTATGTGAAAGGTGTAGTGGAGGACTACATCCTGCAGTGGGTGGACAAGGTCTAGGTGAAAGGTATAGTGGAGGACTACATCCTGCAGTGAATGGACAAGATCTAGGTGAAAGGAATAGTGGAGGACTACATCCTGCAGTGAATGGACAAGATCTAGGTGAAAGGTATAGTGGAGGACTACATCCTGCAGTGAATGGACAAGGTCTATGTGAAAGGTCTAGTGGAGGACTACATCCTCCAATGGATGGACAAGGTCTAGGTGAAAGGTATAGTGGAGGACTACATCCTGTTGTGGTTGGACAAGGTCTATGTGAAAGGTCTAGTGGATGACTACATCCTGCAATGAATGGACAAGGTCTAGGTGAAAGGTCTAGTGGAGGACTACAACCTGCAGTGGACGGAAAAGTTCTAAGTGAAAGGTCTAGTGGAGGACTACAACCTGCAGTGGACGGAAAAGGTCTAGGTGAAAGGTCTAGTGGAGGACTACATCCTGCAGTGGATGGACAAAGTCTAGGTGGAAGTTGTAGTGGAGGACTACATCCTGCAGTGGACGGACAAGGTCTAGGTGAAAGGTCTAGTGGAGGACTACATCCTGCAGTAGGTGCACAAGGTATAGGTGAAAGGTCTAAGGAAAGGCTACATCCTGCAGTGGATGGACAAGGTCTAGGTGAAACGTCTAGTGGAGGACTACATCCTGCAGTGGATGGACAAGGTCTAGGTGAAAGGTCTAGTGGAGGACTACATCCTGCAGTGAATGGACAAGGTCTATGTGAAAGGTGTAGTGGAGGACTACATCCTGCAGTGGGTGGACAAGGTCTAGGTGAAAGGTATAGTGGAGGACTACATCCTGCAGTGAATGGACAAGATCTAGGTGAAAGGTATAGTGGAGGACTACATCCTGCAGTGAATGGACAAGGTCTATGTGAAAGGTCTAGTGGAGGACTACATCCTCCAATGGATGGACAAGGTCTAGGTGAAAGGTATAGTGGAGGACTACATCCTGTTGTGGTTGGACAAGGTCTATGTGAAAGGTCTAGTGGATGACTACATCCTGCAATGAATGGACAAGGTCTAGGTAAAAGGTCTAGTGGAGGACTACAACCTGCAGTGGACGGAAAAGTTCTAAGTGAAAGGTCTAGTGGAGGACTACATCCTGCAATAGGTGCACAAGGTCTAGGTGAAAGGTCTAGTGGAGGTCTACATCCTGCAGTGGGTGGACAAGGTCTAGGTGAAAGGTGTAGTGGAGGACTACATCCTGCAGTGGACGGAAAAGGTCTAAGTGAAAGGTCTAGTGGAGGACTACATCCTGCAGTAGGTGAACAAGGTCTAGGTGAAAGGTGTAGTGGAGAACTACATCCTGCAGTGGGTGGACAAGGTCTAGGTGAAAGGTCTAGTGGAGGTCTACATCCTGCAGTGGGTGGACAAGGTCTAGGTGAAAGGTGTAGTGGAGGACTACATCCTGCATTGATTGGACAAGGTCTATGTGAAAGGTCTAGTGGAGGACTACGTCCTCCAATGGATGGACAAGTTCTAGGTGAAAGGTATAGTGGAGGACTACATTCTTTAGTGGTTGGACAAGGTCTATGTGAAAGGTCTAGTGGATGACTACATCCTGCAATGAATGGACAAGGTCTAGGTGAAAGGTCTAGTGGAGGTCTACAACCAGCAGTGGGTGGACAAGGTCTATGTGAAAGGTCTAGTGGATGACTACATCGTGCAGTGAATGGACAAGGTCTAGGTGAAAGGTCTAGTGGAGGACTTCATCCTGCAGTGGACGAAAAAGGTATAAGTGAAAGGTCTAGTGGAGGACGACATCCTGCAGTGGACGGAAAAGGTCTAAGTGAAAGGTCTAGCGGAGGACTACATCCTGCAGTAGGTGCGCAAGGTCTAGATGAAAGGTACAGTGAAGGAATACATCCTGCAGTGGTTGGACTAGGTTTAAGTGAAAGGTGTAGTGGAGGACTACATCCAGCAGTGGATGGACAAGATCTAGATAAAAGTTGTTGTGGAGTATTACATCCTCCAGTGGATGGACAAGGTCTATGTGAAAGTCTGGTGGAGGACTACATCCTGCAGTGGATGGACAAGGTCTAGGTGACAGGTATAGAGAAGGAATACATCCTGCATTGAAAGGAAAAAGTCTACGATAATGGTGTAGTGGAGGACGATATCCTGCAGTGGATGGACAAGGTCTACGTGAAAGGTCTAATGGAGGATTACATCCTGCAGTGGATGGACAAGGTCTAGGTGAAAGGTGTAGTGGAGGACTACATCCTTAATTGGATGGACAAGGTCTAGGTGAAAGGCATAGTGAAGGACAGCATCCTGCAGTGGACGGACAAGATCTAGGAGAAAGGTCTAGTGGAGGACAACATCCTGCAATGGGTAGATAAGGTCTAGGTGAAAGGTTTAGTGGAGGACAACATCCTGCAATGGATGGAGAAGGTCTAGGTGAAAGGTCTAGTGGAGTTCTACCTACTGCAGTGGATTGAGAAGGTCTAGGTGAAAGGTGTAGTGGAGGAAAACATTCTGCACAGGATGGACAAGGTCTAGGTGAAAGGTCTAGTGGAGGACTACATCCTGCAGTGGGTGCACAAGGTCTAGGTGGAAGTTATAGTGGAGGACTACATCCTGCAGTGGATGGACAAGGTCTAGGTGAAAGGTCTAGTGGAGGACTACATCCTGCAGTGGATGGAAAAGGTCTAGGTGGAAGGTCTAATGGAGGACTACAACCTGCAGTAGGTGGACAAGGTCTAGGTGAAAGGTGTAGTGGAGGACTACATCCTGCAGTGGGTGGATAAGGTCTAGGTGGAAGATTTAGTGGAGGACTACATCCTGCTGTGGATGGACAAGGTCTAGGTGAAAGGTCTAGTGGAGGAGTACATCCTGCAGTGGGTGGACAAGGCCTAGGTGAAAGGTGTAG
Organism: Paraescarpia echinospica; assembly: GCA_020002185.1. Taxonomy (NCBI): domain Eukaryota; kingdom Metazoa; phylum Annelida; class Polychaeta; order Sabellida; family Siboglinidae; genus Paraescarpia; species Paraescarpia echinospica. Next base: position 4,706 of record JAHLWY010002017.1, read on the forward strand.
TGGAGGACTACATCCTGCAGTGGGTGGACAATGTCTAGGTGGAAGTTGTAGTGGAGGACTACATCCTGCAGTGGATGGACAAGGTCTAGATGAAAGGTTTAGTGGAGGACTACATCCTGCTGTGGAAGGACAAGGTCTAGGTGAAAGTTGTAGTGGAGGACTACATCCTGCAGTGGATGGACAAGGTCTAGGAGAAAGGTCTAATGGAGGATTACATCCTCCAGTGGATGGACAAGGTCTAGATGAAAGGTCTAGTGGAGGACTACATCAGATTGACAAGGTCTAGGTGAAAGGTGTAGTGGAGGAACACATTTTGCAGTGGATGGACAAGGTCTATGTGAAAGGTCTAATTGAGGACTATATTCTGCAGTGCATGGACAAGGTCTAGGTGAAAGGTATAGTGAAGGACTACGTCCTGCAGTGGATGGAAAATGTCTAAGTGAAAGATATAGTGAAGAACTACATCCTGCAGTGGATGGACAAGGTCTAGGTGAAAGCTATAGTGAAGGACTAAATCCTGCAGTGGATGGACAAGGTCTAAGTATGAGGTGTAGTGGAGGACTACATCCTGCAGTACTACATCCTGCAGTGGATAGACAAGGTCTAGATGAAAGGTATAGTGAAGTACTACATCCTGCAGTGGACGGAAAAGGTCTAGGTGAAAGGTGTAGTGGAGCACTACATCCTGCAGTGGGTGGACAAGGTCTAGGTGGAAGTTATAGTGAAAGACTACATGATGCAGTGGACGGAAAAGGTCTAGGTGAAAGGTCTAGTGGAGGACTACATCCTGTAGTGGACGGAAAAGGTCTAGGTGAAAGGTCTAGTGGAGGACTACATCCTGCAGTGAGTGGACAATGTCTAGGTGAAAGGTCTAGTGAAGGACTACATCCTGCAGTGGACGGAAAAGGTCTAGGTGAAAGGTGCAGTGGAGCACTACATCCTGCAGTGGGTGGACAAGGTCTAGGTGGAAGTTATAGTGAAAGACTACATGACGCATTGAACGGAAAAGGTCTAGGTGAAAGGTCTAGTGGAGGACTACATCCTGTAGTGGACGGAAAAGGTCTAGGTGAAAGGTCTAGTGGAGGACTACATCCTGCAGTGAGTGGACAAGGTCTAGGTGAAAGGTCTAGTGGAGGACTACATCCTGCAGTGGATGGAAAATGTATAGGTGAAAGTTATAGTGGAGGACTACATCCTGCAGTTGGTGGACAAGGTCTAGGTGGAAGTTGTAGTGAAAGACTACATCATGCAGTGGACGGAAAAGTCTAGGTGAAAGGTTTAGTGGAGGACTACATCCTGCAGTGGACGGAAAAGGTCTAGGTGAAAGGTCTAGTGGAGGACTACATCCTGCAGTGGATGGACAAGGTCTAGGTGGAAGTTGTAGTGGAGGACTACATCCTGCAGTGGACGGACAAGGTCTAGGTGAAAGGTCTAGTGGAGGACTACATCCTGCAGTAGGTGCACAAGGTCTAGGTGGAAGTTGTAGTGGAGGACTACATCCTGCAGTGGATGGACAAGGTCTAGGTGAAAGGTCTATTGAAAGACTACATCCTGCAGTGGATGGACAAGGTCTAGGTGAAAGGTCTAATGGAGGACTACATCCTGCAGTGGATGGACAAGGTCTAGGTGAAAGGTCTAGTGGAGGACTACATCCTGCAGTGAATGGACAAGGTCTATGTGAAAGGTGTAGTGGAGGACTACATCCTGCAGTGGGTAGACAAGGTCTAGGTGGAAGTTATAGTGGAGGACTACATCCTGCAGTGGATGGACAAGGTCTAGGTGGAAGTTATAGTGGAGGACTACATCCTGCAGTGGATGGACAAGGTCTAGGTGAAAGGTCTAGTGGAGGACTACATCCTGCAGTGGATGGACAAGGTCTAGGTGAAAGGTCTAGTGGAGGACTACATCCTGCATTGGATGGACAAGGTCTAGGTGAAAGGTCTAGTGGAGGACTACATCCTGCAGTGGATGAACAAGGTCTAGGTGAAAGGTCTAGTGGAGGACTACACCCTGCAGTGGATGGACACGGTATAAGTGAAACGTCTAGTGGAGGACTACATCCTGCAGTGGATGGACACGGTGTAAGTGAAACGTCTAGCAGTGGATGAACAATACTATGACATCCAGTGTCGTGTTTTCCAAGCCCAGTGGCAATGCCCGGTAATGTAGTCGTTCACATACACCATGAAACTATGTGTACATTACCTTTAAATGTTATGTGATTAATCCCAAATTGCATTGCGAAGTACAGCAACTTTAAACACAATGTTTGCACATATGTAGTGAAAAGCGCATTGGTAATCGCAACTCTCTAGAGCGGGTTCTTTCTGGTGAACACCTTTCCGTTGTCATAAGTTGCTTGTGTATGCAAGACAATGCTACAAATATAATCCTTGTGTGATCGTCGTATCCACGGGAGAAGTTTATGGTACAATGTCCGTTCTTCATTTAGCAGCATGTATTTATATAATTGTTATTCTCATCTAATTTCCGCGTTTGTCGTGGGTGAGACCGGGCCCGATTGTGATTATCCATTTCATTTCTGTTTTCTTTTCTTTTCTTTTTCCCCCTCACTGATCTTGCATCTTGTTTCTTCGCCAACCGTTCTACTCCCATTCACTCTACATGTCCAGCTCACATTTGTAAATTGTTCACCAGCTTCTTCTTAAAAGTGCTATTGCGGCAACCTCCTGTCTCGCTTCCTCCATTCTTTTCTCGTCACTTGTTTCACTCTCGTATATAATGCCATCAATACTAGGATAAATATGTGAAAAGTATACTGTCCGTCAAATTCCGTTTAATAACAGTGTTAAACAGTCGTTACTGTCACTTATTGCTCTGACGTTGCCTCGTTCTCACTCATCTAACCAAGCTGATTCAGCGAAGATCTTGCTAGTAATTACCTAACGGAACAGACAACCCCCCTTCAAGCTCGCGGTCGTCACAAACGGAAGGTCGTGTCCGGCTTTTTTTACACGTGTTTTACAGATAATTAGAATCGACACGTCGATCACTCATTCAAAGCGACAGTAAACATGTTGTTCATGTCACTGATGAAACTATGGCCGTGTTTACGAAGCAGCAGCAGACACACCACATTTTCGCGGTTGAATTCCATAATTTAATTTTGAATTTAAATTTTGTGTAAATCCGTATAAAATGTCTAGTTGGTTAACCAGCTTAGCGCAGTCCTATTGCAAACTAGTCCTACAATAAAATAATCCGATGCGCTTTGTCAGAATGTTGCCTTGCATCAAAGTTATCTATATTTTAAAACAATTCGGTTCTGCGTGTGTGTGTATGTTTGTTTGTTTGTTTGTTTGTTTATTTGTTTGTTTGTTTGTTTGTTTGTTTGTTTGTTTGTTTGTGGACCCCTATCTCCGTTAGTTTTGTATATGTGGAATTGCAATTGTGTATGTCTTCTAGTGGGCGTGGTTTTTAGATTTATATTTTAAAAAATTCGTCCGGGGATGGAGATATTGGGGGACACAATTTCGAAACAGTTTTAGCGTATTCGACTGCCTTTTTTCCCGGGATAACTAGGCTAGTTTGCTATGTTTGCTAAGTGTATCGTGACTGACGATTACAAGACGGTACCTAATTGATCAGGGTTTTTTTCTCAAATTTGAAGTAAATCCGCATTAAAAATAGCGGCCGTACTCCATAACTTCCAAACAAAAACCGTACTTCCTACGAAATATTCGTACGACGCTGATGGTCTACTGCATATATCAGCGAAAGGAAGATATGTGTTCTAGCAGACGTTGGTTGATCGTTCGTGTGGACATCGACTAATAATCACAGCAATGTGTTGACCCGCGATGGCCGGTTGGTTTGGTGGCGCCAGAAGAGATTTTGACAATTCAGACTGATAAGGAACGTCTAGACGTCCAATGAACAAAATCCTTTGTCTGATGGAGAAGTCTTACTTGAATTTTCCGACGAAATATTCTATTCAATTCTTTATTTCCCAATTACAATAGAAGGACACATATTATGGACGTGCAATGTGTATTATAAATGTAAAACATTCAAATGGGAAGTGTGTATGTAGAAGCAGGATTTTATTAGGAATCTTCCACAAATTGTAGTAGACATAAGTGTGTGACATATTGCATAGGCGTTAGAACCAAGAGAGGGCTCAGCCCTCGCAATGTTGAAAGAATGGGTCATAGCCCACAGTTACAGTTGGTCCTTCGGAATAAAACAAAAAACATTTTAAATAGACGCAATGAAATATACAATTTTTTTCTGGAAAATGTTCAGCAAAGTCCATGCACTCGTTGTTTCGTGTGGCAAAATTGAGAGTGTAACCGCGAACAATTATGAACAACATCCCCCCCCCCCCTCTTCCGATGTAATGTCTGACAGCGCTGAAGTGTATTCGGTGAGAGGCAAAGCAAACATCTACAACGTCACTGCGAACAATCTCCAACAGCAGCCCGTCTTCCGATGTCATGTCTGACCGAAGCGACAGCGACAACGGTGTGGTGAACTGAAGCTCCGGGGATCAGCCCCCTCAAAGTTAATTTCGCTCCGACGCCGGTGTATGTTGCTATTTGTTAGTAACTTAGGAATACCTGGGAAACAATACAGACAAGTAAGACATACACGGGGAGGCTCGTCCCATTTGAGATAGTCGACGTGAGAGTGGGTGTCAATATTAATATACAGAAATATGGTCGACCATGAACAATAAATTACTAATAATAATAATACGTATCACAATATTTATAATTATTAACCAATTATCGCATAATGTTCTATGACGTTTTATGTTAGCTTTACTTACATACTTACACACTTACACACTTGCTTACTTAATTGATTAATTATGTCATCCACTTGACATGGTGACGTCACACATATGTGTTTCTATTGTTTTCTGTCTGTCATTATTGTATATGTTAATAACACGTAATAATCAGTTACTATTATACAACATGCGTGTTTATGGTAAAACATAAAACAATCGATAACACTAAACCAATATAAGTCTATGGCATTATATTCCTGTCAGAAAAAAAGGAAATTAGCGCATTTGTCACTGTCTCTGCTGTCTAACGACAGTTTGTTTTAGAATCGCTCTGTTAAGCATGGCCTAATTTATAATAAAACGCAATAACAGGAAAGGACACAAACGACTGAAACGTCGTAATTGCTGGGGATTTAAATCAAATTTAAAAAGGGGATGGACATTAACTGTTTACTGTGCAAACACAAAAAGTACGAACACATAAATAAGCGAACAGTAAATAGACGATTGCGTCACATAGACAGTATATTAAACATAATATATAATCGTGTGTATTGTAAAAAATATTATTTTCAATTTGGTAAACTATATATATATTCTAACATCTAGACCTCCCAAATATGTATTAGTGAAAATCAATAGTGAAATATAATTTGACCGTTATCTGCGTAATTGGAATATTTCGATTACAAAACTACGATTTTATTATATGACGAAAGACATAGTCGATACAGATAAACAGTAATTGCCAAATTATATTTTATAAATTAATCGTGGTTCAATAAAGTAAAATATATTAATAAATAATTTAATATGTTAAAATAATTATTCCGAAGCATTTGAATCAGGAAGCGGAGTTAATCGGGTAGAGCCATCGGTTGCACTGAAATAGCTTTCTTACGTTGTGGTTTGAGAATATTATTGACTATTCAAATGCTGCATAGTGCCAATTAACATGCCTCTGTGAACATCTTGAGGGGCGACTGTTTGAGCGGTGAGTTAAATACGGTAATTCTCATCAAAACACGGCGTAACGATACCATCTCCTTGTCAACAGATGGCGCTACCTGTTATATATCAATATGGCTTATCGCCGAGTGAATCTGCTTCCTGATTCAAATGTTTGAAATATACATACTTTACACTACATGACGCGTTTATACGATAACAATCGATTAAACTGGGTGTTGCATGTCGTATGTCATTGAATTATATCAACATGACTATAGACCAGTGTATTCGGTCACCGAACGCGTGTAGGTCAATATTGGCAAAACGTCACAGAAGGTATTGTTTCGTTGTAGTTAACGCCAACGACAACGTGGATGAATAGTTTGGTCATCAGATGTTGCTATGCTCCCTTTGCAGTTGCCGAGCGATTAAAATTATGTTTGTGACATTTCTGACACGTTATACGTTCAGTTCACGGATTATGACCCTTGATTCAGGAATGTGACGCATTGTTGCAGACAAACGCATACATACCAACTATCAGACGATGAAATGGACAGCAGACTTATCTTGCCGAGATGAAATGCGCCGGAGAGATACCGCTTTGATTAAGGATGCCACCGACGACAATAGCTGTCCCGAAATGGAAATTAATCGGCAATCGTCGGCAGCCAATAATTTAATTAGGACGCTATGGTCAATTGCCTATAACACTTACTGAAAAGCATCGCCGAACATCGACAACATTACATTAGAAATCCCAGACAAATGTCTCATGCAATGTGCTTGGCTCTCGGAAGACGAAGATGAAAGGCAGCGTGACTCTAGATGAGGATAAAAGAAGATAATACGGCAGAGAAAGACAATGAGGAAGAAGGAACCATGAAAAAATAGAAAGAGACTGGATGAAATGAAGACGGCGAAACGAAAGCGCCATAATCGAATTCGGCGTAATCAATTTAGCCGCGTGAAACACATCTTTATCGAGGAACTAGAAAACGGTAATGATATCTTGCGCTAGCCGAAGTGTGTTGACTTTCGCTACAGGCAGCTGCCAAATAGAATTGAACCTCGCAGCTCAAAACAACTAATTCGGTTATCCGTATTGCCCGCTTGTCAAGTCACGTTTCGGCTTTCACATTTAAAAAAATATTAATAATTTCCTATTAACGTCATTCGTAAGTTAGCAGCAGTATTAATATATTGCTTCGCCCAACGCCACTGATCTCGTTAACTCGTCAGGAGCTCCGGATAAAATTACAACGGGAGGGTGTCGCTAGCGTTATATGCCCGTTAGGCAATGCGTGAAATATCGATAGGCTGCCGGCCAAATCGCTGTAATGTAATTGTTGATGTGAAAGAGCTGTCGCCTTCGTTTAAGTCATGATTGATCATTTTCAATGTAAAACTATGAGATTCGGGTGAACAATCAAACGTCTGTCAAATCATAGTCGTAGTTCGAATGAAACTCCACGACACAGCATAATTCCACAACATACGTAATTGATGTTAGACAGAATACCTGACCGTTGAATGACGACGGTAATTGTGATATGAATGATTTGCGGTTGAATGTTCCCTTTCGTGTACTGAATCTAGCCTAGTATATATTGATATTAAAACTGCTCACGTGATGTGTCTATTATAAATAATAGTCCACATTGTATCTATATAGAATAAGCGCGCACGCAAGCTTGCACGTGACCGCACACGCGTACAGCGTATATGAAGACTTGGTATGTACGTTCACTGTTCAAGCATGCATGCACGAGTGCGTGAAGGAACGACTGCACTGACATAGACATGCACAGCGGCAAGCATGAACGCTCATAGTTTGATTGTAACAGCACAGAAGCTTTCCCATGCAACGAACCCATTTCACTTGATCAAGGTGCGTTGGAGCTAATCTCAACCAGGATTTCTGTGCAAATGAGTAAAGAAAAAATAAAGAAGGAACGGCAAAGTTCGTGAAACCAAAGAAATAAAACCGCACCTGTGCAATCATTTGGAATCAACGCTGTTTAGTTTACCTTGCAGATACTTAATATTGGGCTTCCTAAGTGTGCACTCACAGCAAACTAAAACATTCACACGCGCGCGCGCACGCATGCACACACACACATGCACGCACACGCATACACGCAGGCACACACACACGCACATGCGCACGCACGCGCACATGCTCGCGTGCACGCACATGCCTACTCACATTCGCATGTACACGCACACAACTACAAAACTAAAAGACGATGACATAATCTGACGTGCTCTACCGAGTTTCAACGTTCAAATATACGGTGAACATTACTGATTCATTCATTCATTACGGTACATCGACTGTGAGACAAATCGAAATATTCCCATGATGTTGGACTGTGGTGTCGGACAAAGACAAAAGAGTATCATGGGGTACGAACAGGCCAGTCTGCGACCATTTATCTCCTGACGCTTCTATCCCACATTGCCTTTTGTAAATCCCCAGGCTCTAGTCCCACGTTTCTCTTCAGAAAAGGTACAGTCACTGGTCTGCCTTGGATTACACTTCCGTGGCGTTGACAGCCATGGTGTCTCCATGTCAAGGCTTCATCACCACGTCTGTAACGTCATATCCTCGTTGTACTTTTATTTATACTGCTGTAAATGCATCTGTTTTATATATACACACGCGCGCGCACGCACACACGCGCACGCACACGCACACGCACATGCCCGCATACGCACACACACCACACAAACACGCACGCGCTCGCGCACACACACGCACGCATTATATTATATATTGACCATCAATACGTGTTCACGTGTGATTTGCTCGCTTAAGTGGTTGAAGTATATCATTTTTAGTGATACACTGCAAAGTGTTATACATTTTAAACAATCATGTCCTGCAAATGAATGTTCTAAATTTCGATTGTATGTAATTAGCCCTACTTACATTTATATAGATTATCTATTCCCGTGCGAGCATCATTGTCAGCTTGTCTTGTTTAAATATAATTTTATTAGTAAAAGTTTGAATAAATGCTGAATAACCGCCGTAGCAACTCTTCTCAATTTCGCGTGTTTACAGATTATAAGTCAGATTATCGACATTTCTATAAATGTTGTACATCCGCCATATATTGAATATTGCCTTGCCTCTGGTATGGGTAGTGTCATATTACCAGTATTCACATGAAATGTAATTGGAAAACGCCCACACTTCGACGGCTTATTCCAACATGGGATTATGACGACTGATAAAGTGCCATTGTGTGCAGTTGAAACCAACTCGATTAATTTTTGCGAATCGATCAATGGTAATGTTATTAATGCGCGCGACGAAATAGGAAGAGAAATACTTAGTTACCGGTAAGTTGTATGGTCATGGTTGCTTGAGGCATGCATCAGCGAGTCCACCCACCAATTACTATATTGGCAATGGATATTTATATACTACTGCGGCACCATTGTGTTAACTAACTTTGCATTATTGTGTGATACGTTTGATTTGTCACCATCGTACACAACGATG
>JAHLWY010002018.1:0-13925 GCA_020002185.1 Paraescarpia echinospica
TGTTGTATGTGTTGTGTGTGTGTGTATTGTGTGTGTTGTGTGTGTGTTGTGTGTGTTGTGTGTGTTGTGTGTGTTGTGTGTGTTGTGTATGTTGCGTATTTTGTGTGTGTGTTGTGAGTGTGTGTTGTGTGTTGTGTGTATGGTGTGTGTTGTGTGTGTTGTGTGTGTTGTTTGTGTGTGTTGTGTGTGTGTTAAGAGTTGTGTGTGTTGTGTATGTTGTGTGTGTTGTGTATGTTGTGTGTGTGTGTTGTGTGTGTTGTGCGTGTTGTGTGTGATGTGTGTGTTGTGTGTGTTGTGTGTGTTGTGTGTGTGTTATTATTTATTATTGTGTTGTGTGTGTGTATTCTGTGTTGTGTGTTATTAGTAGTAGTGTTGTATGCTCTAATGTGTGTGTGTGTGTATTGTGTGTTGAGTGTGTGTGTGTGTGTGTTGTGTGTGTTGTGTGTGTGTGTTCTGTGTGTGTGTGTGTGTGGTGTGTTGTGTTGTGTGTATGGTGTGTGTTGTGTGTGTTGGGTGTGTGTTAAGTGTTGTGTGTTTTGTGTATGTTGTGTGTGTTGTGTATGTTGTGAGTTTGTGTGTTGTGTGTGTTGTGTGTGTTGTGTGTGTTGAGTGTGTTGTGTGTGTGTGTGTGTGTGTGTGTGTTTGTGTTTGTGTTGTGTGTGTTGTATATTTTATTTGTGTTGTATGTGCTGTGTGTGTGTGTTGTGTGTTGTGTGTGTGTTGTATGTGTTGTGTGTGTGTGTGTATTGTGTGTGTTGTGTTTGTGTTGCGTGTGTTGTGTGTGTTGTGTGTGTTGCGTGTTTTGTGTGTGTTATGTGTGTTGTGTGTGTTGTGTCTTTTGTGTATTGTGTGTTTTGTGTATGTGTGTGTGTGTGTGTGTGTGTGTTTGTTTGTGTGTTGTGTGTTGCGTGTGTTGTGTATGTTGTGTATCTTGTGTGTGTTGTTTATGTTGTGTATGTTGTGAGTTAGGTATGTTGTGTGTGTGTTGTGTGTGTTGTGGGTGTTGTGTGTGTTGTGTGTGTTGTGAGTTTTGTGTGTGTTGTGTGTGTGTGTGTGTGTGTTGTGTGTTGTGAGTTGTGTGTATGGTGTGTGTTGTGTGTGTTGTTTGTGTGTGTTGTGTGTGTGTGATTAGTGTTGTGTGTGTTGTGTATGTTGTGTGTGTGTTGTGTATGTTGTGTGTGTGTGTGTGTGTGTTGTGTCTGTTGTGTGCGTTGTGTGTGATGTGTGTGCTGTGTGTGTTGTGTGTGTTGTGTGTGTGTGTTGTGTGTTGTGTGTTGTGTGTTGTGTGTAGTGTGTTGTGTGTGTGTGTGTGTGTTTGTGTGTTGTGTGTGTGTTGTGTGTTGTGTGTGTGTTGTATTTTATTTGTGTTGTACATGTGCTGTGTTGTGTGTGTTGTGTGTGTTGTGTGTGTTGTGTGTGTTGTGTGTGTTGTGTGTGTGTTAAGTGTTGTGTGTGTTGTGTATGTTGTGTGTGTTGTGTATGTTGTGTGTGTGTTGTGTGTGTTGTGTGTGTTGTGTGTGTTGTGTGTGTTGTGTGTGATGTGTGTGTTGTGTGTGTTGTGTGTGTTGTGTGTGTGTATTGTGTGTTGTGTGTTGTGTGTGTTGTATGTGTTGTGTGTGTGTGTGTATTGTGTGTTGTGTGTGTGTGTGTGTGTGTGTGTTGTGTGTGTTGTATGTGTGTGTTGTGTGTGTGTGTGTGTGTGGTTTGTTGTATTGTGTGTATGGTGTGTGTTGTGTGTGTTGTGTGTGTGTTTTGTGTATGTTGTGTGTGTTGTGTATGTTGTGAGTTTGTGAGTTTGTGTGTTGTGTGTGTTGTGTGTGTTGTGTGTGTTGTGTGTGTTGTGTGTTTTGTGTGTGTTGTGTGTGTGTATTGTGTGTTGTGTGTGTGTATTGTGTGTGTGTGTGTGTGTGTGTGTGTGTTTGTGTTGTGTGTGTTGTGTGTGTGTTGTGTATGTTGTGTATTTTATTTGTGTTGTATGTGCTGTGTGTGTGTTGTGTGTGTTGTGTGTGTTGTGTATGTTGTGTATGTTGTGTGTGTGTTGTAAGTGCTGTGTGTGTATTGTGTGTTGTGTGTGTGTGTTGTATGTGTTGTGTGTGTGTATTTTGTGTTGTGTGTGTGTGTTGTGTGTGTATTTTGTGTGTTGTTTGTGTTTTGTGTTGTGTGTTGTGTGTGTTGTGTGTTGTGTGTGTGTGTGTGTGTGTGTGTGTGTGTGTGTGTGTGTGTGTGTGTGTGTGTGTGTGTGTGTGTGTGTGTGTGTGTGTGTGTAGAGTATTTCAGACTTGCACAGCGAATACCAGTTCAAACCAGTTTGCAAACAGGCGACCATCTGAAGTAAGTTCAACTCTACTATGTAAAGACTGTCGTCGTTTCTCCTTGCACTGCATGGGTGTGTTCAGCAATGGTGACATTCGCTTGATGGGTCGATAGTCGCACAGATTGGTCGCCAGGTGTTGTCGCTTGTTGCATCCCGCAACATAATATCGGACATTGTTGGTAGCAATATCTCGTACATTGTCGGTAGATGAAATCGAACCCATGTTCATAGCGTAAGTTGTACACACAGCAGGCATAACGAGGCAAAAATAAACTTTCGACGGTTCGTCGGAGGTGACAACGTCGAGTTAATGGTTGGATTGATTGACGGCGCTGATGACAGAAACGAAATTACTTTCGTCGTCGTGCTGGTCGTCGGACTGGTCGATGGTCGTTGGTAGAATTGTTGGGTGGTCGGGTCAGGCTGTAATTTGTACACTTGACCGTTAATACGGTAAACTATATAAATACTGGTACATCTTATCCGGAAGGCTATGTTCCTGTACTGTTCTATCATAACGCTTCACTTTGTTACGCGCCTGTTTCGAAAGAACAGGTTTGGCACCTATGATTTCAAGGTCACTGGCGCTGAGTTGACAACGTGTCTCGCACATATACATACGTACATACATATAGGTTAAGAATGCTAGCATACTAAAAGGTTGAAACAATACTGTTGATCTTTAGGTACAGATGAAACACAGATGAAACTTGGACAGGGAATACCACTTCAAAACAGTTTGGAACCAGTTTGCTTATAATACGATGTATCTGTGTTGAAAGAGGGTTTTACTCTGTAGTCCGTGCTTGAATTTTATAATCTATCGTCTGCGCATGTGTAGTTTGTACTCTGAAGTCGGTGATCTTTCGGCACGCCCACGTGACCTTTATGTACTATCCTACAATCCATAATCTTTCGGCACACCCACGTGACCTTTATGTTCCATCGAACTGCTATGAAAAGAAATTATACACATTACCAGGTGTCTTCAGTATGCTTCTTTCGGAGATCGTTATCACGACTTATTTAGCCCCTTTCGCTGCCGTTTTTGGATTTATTCTACAGCCTTCTTTGCACACTTCGACGCAGTTTTTGAAGCCCTCTGGTCGCCTCTGCATAGGAGCACCCAAGACGAGTGAAGTTTCCCTTGTCTTGCCTCGTTGTGTGCCTTGTCGAATGTCGAATGATGAATGACAAGTTGGAGGTCTTCTTGGCGTCTTTCGCTGCTGTTTTTGGAGTGTAACGTTTTAACAGTTTTAGTTGTTTTTGAAGATTTAATCTAATTTAAACAGTTCTTTTCAGGTCCAACTATCTTTGCTGTTGTTTTTGAAGGTTTATTTTAATTTAAATGGTTCTTTTCAGAGCCAACCATCTTCTCACAAAAGAGTGTTAACTATATCGATATTAATACAAAGTCTGGTACAAATGTCGTATGTTAGCTAATGTTACAGGTCAAATGATTATACCGGTTTGTTTATAGCCAGTGTTCGATATAGTTCTTACAAATGATAGCTAATACACCTGTACTGTTCTATCATAACGCTTCACTTTGTTTCGCTCCTGTTTCGAAAAAGAGGTTTGACAACTTTGGTGTCAAGGCCACCGAGTCGATATCACTTGCACAGGGAGTATCACTTCAAAACTGTTTGGAACCAGTTTTCAAGCGGCCGCTCAAGTGAGATACGGCTGGTAAGTATAACTGTTATATGTCAATACCCGGCTGTTCTTCCGACACACAGAGCATTCATTACGAGTTTATACCAGTTTATACCGGTTAATAGTTATATGTTGATACCCGGCTGTTCTTCCAACACACAGAGCATTCATTACGAGTTTATACCAGTTTATACCGGTTAATAGTTATATGTTGATACCCGGCTGTTCTTCCAACACACAGAGCATTCATTACGAGTTTATATCAGTTCATTCAGTTGATACCGGTTAATAATTATATGTTGATACCCGGCTGTTCTTCCAAAACACAGAGCATTCATTACGATTTTATACCAGTTTATACCGGTTAATAATTATATGTTGATACCTGGCTGTTCTTCCAACACACAGAGCATTCATTACGAGTTTATACCAGTTTATACCGGTTAATAGCGTCGGTTTTGTAGTGTGCTGAAAAACATTACCAAAGAAACTTCTAGAATGACATTTTACATGGGAATTTTCCACTCGCTATAACACAACGTCACTGACCATAGCATCACATGATGGGGCTATATTCAAGTGCGTTCAAAACAATGGCTAACCAAAGCACTACCTGTTTAACCAACTCACCTCGCGTATAAATTACTGCGCGTAGCAGTTTGATGATGTCATACAGGGTGCGCGCGCTCGCGATCACAACAAACAAACAAGTCCAGACACGTCTCGAGTACGGGTTTTATAAGAGACACGAATTTAGGTACTACCGTATAACAATTACCTATATGTTTGACCTACGGTGTGTGTCAGTGTTTGTGAGTTGTATGTCAATGTTCATATTTTGTAGGTTAATGTTTAGCACTGGTTATGTGTTGGAGGTCAGTATATGCATGTTATAAGTCAATGTTTGTTTGTTGTATATCAGTGTTTGTAAGTTGTTTGTCAGTGGTTATGAGCTGTAGGTCAGATAGGCTTTAGCCCCTATGCTTTAACATGGGGAGACTTCCTATAGTTTAACATAGGGTTTAGCCCCTATGCTTTAACATGGGCTATGTAGGGATAAAACAAGTAGGAATAAACTGGGACCTTCAAGTCAAAATATCGTCGTATACGTTTACGATAATAGCTCCTATCCTTTAACATGGGGAAAAATACCCTATCTTTTAACATCGGGAAACTTCCTGTGCTTTAACATGGGGTTTAGCCCCTATGCTTTAACATGGGCTATGTAGGGGTAAAACAAGTAGGGATAAACTGGGACCTCCAAGTCAAAATATAGTCGTATACCTTTACGATAATAGCTCGTATCCTTTAACATGGGGAACATTCCCTATCTGTTAACATGTGGAAAAAATGGCGTATCTTTTAACCCGGGCGCGCCCCGGTGGAAATCCCTATCTTTTAACATGGGGACAAAATTCCCTATCCTTTAACCCGGGCGCGCCCCGGTGGAAATCCCTATCTTTTAACATGGGATTTCCCCCGGGGCGCGCCGTTGCCCGCGCTAAGGGACCGCACTAACTACTGGTACCGTACCGTAATAGCGAGCCGCTGTGAGGGGAGGAAGTGCTAGACTTGCCCGACCTTAACGGAATTTACACCCGATTTACCGGTTGGTACTAAGGGCCGGCTAAAACGCAACGATTGCGGTACCTGTGGTGTCATCTACGTGAGCACATGTGATAGATGCAATTTAGCATATATAGGCTAAACAGGGAACAACATTCGTACCCGTCTGAATCAACACAGATCAGACATACTTAGGCAGATGGACACTTCTGTTGCTAACCATTTTAAATCACCAAATCACAGCATTGGTGATCTAAGGCCCACGATTCTACAATCAGGTCCCTTTGGGGATAACAGAATAGTGGAAACGGTTTATAGGCGAAGTGCAGAGTCTACTTGGATTAGTAGGTATAAAACGGTCGAACCAATGGGGCTGAACAAGACGGGACATGCCTTTAACATCCTGCCCTTCGTTATCCCTTTTTCTAATCACGGCAAAGAGATTATCTCCCTGGCCAGATACACATACAAAAAGCTACAGGTGATTTATCCTGGCGTATCGTTTTATTGCGGCCTACTCCAGGAAAAAGAACCTTAAAGACATTTTAGTGTCGTCCACTTTGAGGTAAGTAGGACGGCATAGGAATAAACACACAGACAGGTGTTGAACTCGACTAGGACTGTCGCTTCATTTCATATCATTCATAACATTCGCATCACATATCATTAGTAACGCACGTAGAAAAAAATACTGGAGTGGCACTTGGGGAGGACTTTTGTGGCCGGGAGGTACCCTGGGGGGATTATAGAAGCAAACATTTCCCTAGCCTGGGTTTCCTGCCCCCCGTCACACCAGGCCGCACTAATAACCATCCATATAAAACACCCTAAAAAGATGTTCACAATTTTTAAGTCGTACATCCCCGTAATTAGTGGTCTTACTAGGATATTATGTAGACAGAACCACCATTTTCACCCTCCAACAAAGGGCTTCTTTTGCGCACCCAGCAGGTCGTTAGGTAATCTTGCAATATAAAGAGACGTAGATAGAATTAAGAAATAGTTACACTTTAGAGTTTCTGACAGGATGCGTCACAAAAATCAAACATTTCTCCAAGTACGGGGAATCTCATAAAAATTAGGGACGATTCCTTGATACACAACAATCGGCAACTTACCACTAGAGGGAGGTTTAATCAAACACGACAGGGCCGCACGTAGTAAAACCGACAGCAGCGGAAAGGCCCTACGGGGGAACAGCTCGGGCAGCCGAGCGGGGCCGTACAGCACAGAGCTAATAAAATTGACCTTGGGGAAATTACTTAACCAGATCGGATTCGGACATTAACAGGGAGCTTTGTTGCCCTTTAATAATCCGGGGGGTCTACAACAACAACGGACAGCGAGAATGGGCTTTTACAATTTACCTTAGACATTTAGTCGAAATTAGTCGGTAAAGTAGAGTGAGGATACGAATTAGGAGCTGGGTGACCGCGATCACCGCGAATTAGGCAGAAGGAAGACTAATAGGAAGAAGAGACCTGCGACCAACAGACAGGAAACGAAGGGTAACGTATACGGTAATGTATACCTGGGGAAAGTCTTTTTCCAAATTATCCAACTGATTCACCACATGAACATCTATAATGACCAGGCCGAGGGTAAATTCGATCTATTTAATGTCACGGGGAAGGGACACGTGAGTAGGAAGGGGAATAACCCCAAGACGGCAACTCGCGTGGTCAGCCGGAAACCCAGTGCTCAGCCGTCTAACACACTGGGTGCCAATTTCGGTCGACAACGACAACCCTTTCGGAAGCGTATCACGGCATCGGAAAGGGGGCTAGCTCTGCAACATTCAGGCAATCGAAATTCGCCCAGGGTCGCCGCGTTTACAGAAAGGAGGCCCTTAACGGTCGCAGGACAATCGGAACTGGCAGTAAACACACGCCGGGGGTCCCACCAAAACAACAACAAAAACAATAGAAGTAAACAACATGTCAATAGTGAGAACTAGCACATATCAGTGACCCATCTGATCCGGCCCACCCGGGCTCTGCCTGTCATGTATCGTTCCAGGTTTCCTTCGACAACGCCTCTTTTGCGTCCGGGACCCACGCCCTGGCGTATGCCCGGGCTACAAACATGGATATGGGGCCGCTGGCCGATGCCATCTTCCGGGCGGAAACGGCTCGGGACGTTGAAATGCTATGCAGAGCCTTCCTTGAGGAATCAGGGGCTCGGCGAATACACGCAGAAAGTCTGATCTTTGGCCGATCAACTATACCCAACATGCATTGCGAATGACGCCACTCATCCCAGCTTTGAATCTGTTCACGGAAGAAGCAACGTGCGATCGATTAATATTTACCGGGAAGTGTCACCATCCACTTGTATTAGTTGAACTGTTTTTTTTTGTTCGTGTGCACAGAACAAATATAACTAAAAATCATTCTCTGTAATTATGTATTTTGTATCCTTTACCGATTTGAATCTTCTTAGCATATTTGACCTATTTGTTAGATTGGCCTATTTATACTGGTAAGTGACATCATAACTTCACTTTTGCGATGACAATCTATTCCTTTCGTCACTCCGCATCGTTTCAAATATAAAAAGGGGCATATTCATGTAAAATGTGATGTCTTAGCAGTCGAAATAACACTACGAAAAGTTAGTCTGTTGACTGTTTTCTTGTCATTCATCTTGCTAACGCACTGGGCGATAACAGCGGATAGTCGAAGAAATTCGTAGCACTTCTGGATTAGGCCAATGTAATACACCTATTCTAAACAGGTTTTACCTACTTTTGTTTTGAATATGATAAATTCGGGTAATCTACCATAGCCTTAGCCATTACGTCCACTTACTGGGCCCTTAGCTTAATATAAGAATTTAAATATAAAGCGGTAATAATAAGTGACTGGTAAGTACAATATATTACCATAACCTAAAATAGATACGCGAGTGCAAAAATATAAAACTACATTACAAACGATTCTGCAATCATGTCGTTGTCGGTGTTCTAAGATACTGCCGAACTATGTTAAACTCGGGCCTGGGGTCAATTACACTGCAATGTAATCGATTACTATTACTATTACTTCATCCCCTTCATTTATTACTATCACATGCTGAATTCTTCCTACTACTATTACATTTGATGCAATTACTATTACTATTACATATTTCATCGGAACCTTTTATGCATAGATACAATAAGTTCAGTTGTTTGACTCATAGTCTCAAGAAGTTAAACAAGACAGGTGAATACAAAATCTAACTTGCCATATATTGATACCCATGCCCAAAGTATTTGAAATGATATTTGAGAATGTCAAGTACTTTCATCATCATCATCATTCGGGAAGTATTATAAAGTATAGAAATCATAAATATTTACACCAAAATATATTTATGTAGTATACACCATATTTAATAACAATCTACTAACTACATTGACTAAGTATAGAACATATATGTTCCATTTTATATTTAAACATCATCCTAGAATTAAAAAACGAAAGCAATAGTCAATGCCACATAACAGTCTAACAATTACAGTCTAATTAAACCACATCGCTCTACTGTTGCTTGATGTTTGGTGGAGAGTTAATTATTGGCTAAAGTACAAATAAATATATGTTTTTCACACCCACTGTAGTTTACGCTGAATGGTGTGCACTATGGAGGCAGTCATTGAACACATAGGTTTACTTGAAAAGGGTAGTTGGCAACTTGACACTTAACAGAACTGGCTTCAAAGCAATGAAAGCCCAGTTTAATTCCTTTAGTCAATGCAGCAGTCACACTGTACCACAGTATCATGCTATGTAAACGCTCATAAAACTCTAGGGTAAAACTTCACCAGGGGCATACTGAAGTTGACAAGGGGAGCAACCAAACACCTGGAGAAACTACTTGAATCTACAACCAAATCAAATGGAATTGTCATGTAATTGAAATTCGGTTTAAATGTTCAATAGTAATATCAAAGTAATAGGTCAGTTACTATTACATTGCTTCAATATTTGTAATCATTACTATTACTATTAACCCAGAACTGGTTCAACTTAATTTTTTTGCTCTACAGACTCTCATTCAGTGTACCGTGAGAAACGGCGACGAACTAACGAATTCTACATTGAATACTCCTCTACTCGCCTAAGGTTACACACAAGTTTAGACAACGTGCGTGAGTTCATTAACTGATACTGATGCTTATTTTAGAGAATGTTCGCACCGGCGAGCACACGTGAGTGTGATAGAGTGGTGGTGGTGGTGGTGGTGGTGGTGGTGCTGCTGCTGCTGCTGCTGCTGCTGATGCTGCTGCTGTTGGTGCTGCTGGCGGTATGTGTTTGTTTCAAACTATGATGCTCCATAATTGATAAATTGTGCCCTTAATAACTCAATATATGTTTCAAAGGATCTGTATAGTAATTGTATAATAGGTTGTTCAAACACATTTGCTTAAATGTCATTGTGCTCAACCATCGTCTGGTGTATTTTGCCTCACACAAATTAGCTTTGTAAAGTCACAAGCCTAACAAAGGTATTGTAGATGTCACTCTACAAGGCCAAAGGTTACTAAGGTTTAGTGCTTGGGCTAGACTACGGTTACGGTTAGCAATTTCGTGTACGTACACTTTCAAAAGGAAAACAACAGTTTCTCGAGTGGAAATTACCATGTCATGTCAAGGAACCAGAACGTTACTCGATTGAAACAAACGTTTTGTTGGTATTATTGTTCACAGACGTCGGAACGAAATTAATATTGGGTAGGCAGAACCGGAGTTGCTTCAGCACCACTACCCTACCGGATCATGTCATCGGAAGACGGGGGGAGCTGTTGACTATTTTTCATGGCTATGTTCACAATTTGTGTAGCTCACTAAAAATCTCGATGCTTCACCACCATCTTTGAGGCTCGCTAAAATCCAACCCTCAGGCTCTCCAAAAACCTCGATTTACATTCCCCCTTGAAGCTCGCCAAAAATAACCCCCCACCAGGCTCACCAAAACAACAAATTGCACGATAAAATGCACCTCTTTTGTAAATATTGGGGCCAAATCATATTTCAAGCCGCACCAAAAAATCCACCCGAAAATGCACACCCCTGATTATATGGCTAATCGTGTCTCCACACCTCACCAAAATATTGGAGTTTCATCCCCAAGCCTCCCCCGGTTCCTGCGCAGGTAATTTGTGTGTGTGTGTGAGAGTGTGTGTGTGTGTGTGTGTGTGTGTGTGTGTGTGTGTGTGTGTGTGTGTGTGCGTGTGCATGTGTGTATACGTGCGTGTGTGAGTGTGTGCGTGTGTGCGTGTGCGTGTGCGTGTTTGTGTGCGCGTGTGTGTAAAATTTCCTTTTATATTCCGACTGATATTTCTAATTGTTCTAGGCTATGTTCAACATGTTGGACCTGTCCGTAAGATGGACATACTCTAAGTTATGTACATCCAGCCACATTTATGATTTTCCAAATATTTTGTTGGCAATATGTTTCAAACTGAAGTTCTTCTTCAATAAATAATTAGTATTTATCAATGGCTGAAAGGAATTAAATATTTTTTGTTAATCACTTGTGCACGCTTTCGTCATATCTAGATTGGACTATGGGAACGCGTTACTGGCTAGACTACCACGTGACCACATTCACAAACTCCGACGAATTCAAAACATGGCAGTCAGAATCATCATGTTCACACCTCGCCGTGGCCACATAACTCCGGTTCTTAAAGAATTACACTGGCTGCCAATCAAATGCCGAATCGAGTTTAAAATATTCCTTTATATGTTCAGATGTCTGAAGGGGACGGCGCCACTGTATGTTGCCAACCTTTTAACAAGGCACTGTCCGGGACGCACACGTTCATCTGAACAACTTTTGCTTGAAGTTCCACGAACGAACCTGGTCAGTTTCGGGGACAGATCCTTTCGTGTGATTGGACCTCGACTATGGAATGCACTGCCCATTGCTTTTAAGTGCAGCAGAACTCTGTCGGCGTTCAGAAAGACACCATAGACGCACATGTTCAAAGCTCAATACTGCTGACATTTTTAACATTTCATTTCATCTGAGAACATTTTATTGCATATCTTACTTTTATACATACAGATATATCATTTTGTGTGCATGTATCAGTATTTATTTATGTGTGCGTGCGTGCGTGCGTGCGTGCGTGTGGGTATGTATGTATAGGTATACATATATGTAAATAGAGTAATAATAGGTCTAATTTATAATTGATATAATTTTATTTATTTATAGTCTTTATTTAATAGTTTTAATATAACTAAATTAATTTGTTTTACAATTTATCTGAAGTTTCTTTTTTTGCAGTTTTTATTAATATACACTGAATTATTTGATTGAATTTTATTGTACAGCGCTTTGAGCATATTATGGATATTGCGCTATATAAATATTATATATTATTATTATTATATAGCTTTGTAGTAGTCCGGCAGTCAAATACCCTCTTAAAGGTGTACCGTGCATTAGGGTCCGCAGT
This sequence comes from Paraescarpia echinospica, assembly GCA_020002185.1. Taxonomy (NCBI): domain Eukaryota; kingdom Metazoa; phylum Annelida; class Polychaeta; order Sabellida; family Siboglinidae; genus Paraescarpia; species Paraescarpia echinospica. The sequence continues at coordinate 11,991 of JAHLWY010002018.1, forward strand.
ACGTTTTATTTGCATTTTTGTGACCTTCTAACACTCTAGGTCAATAATCCGACTAATGCTACCCAGGCACCCTGGAGCGTTTTTTTTTGTAGAAACCCATTAATATAAAATTAGGTATCGTCATTAAAATATATACCACTATTTAACGGACCGACTTAAATGCCCCCCTCCCCGTACAAACACCCAAATGGTATATCATTTGAAAACCCTAGATATCCCTATCAAAAAGAGGCCTATCGTAGAAATAATTGACTCCAAGATCAAACAAGGTCACCGTCAAATGAAAATGTTTCGAAATTGTCCGCTTCCGCAAACATCTTGTAATCACAATTGTTGCATATCACTTTCATTAATGACACAAATTGCCGTGTCATATATTTTTGGAAAGCGTATTGTCTTCCCGTCAAAACAAGGTACGATATGGTGCTGTTACCCTGTGTAGTAAGTGTGGTCACCATGAAATGATGAACATCCGAACTTTTGCAATATCGCGAACGTCATAAAGTTACAATAACTCTGTATCTGCTTCATTTCTATGGGCATGTTATATAGGTCGTGAAAGAACCGTTCCTTCCCGTCAAAATTATATATGACTTGGAGGTGTCAGTTGATGGAGTTTGTGTTGAGCAACGACCAAACCTTGTCACCGTCAAGTGATATACGTTACATACTTACTCGTGACGTAAATACAGGAAGGTCAAGCAAGGTCATCACCAAATGATGAGTGATCACAACTGCGCCATTCCGCGAACGATGTACAATAACAATGTTTGCATATCTACTTTGTCTACCTACACTAGGCCATGTTATACACCCCATCAAAATGGTTGGCCTGAACTTGTAAAGTAGTGGTCTGACTTGAGTGACGGTTGAACAAGGTCACATGCCTCAAAATATGCATTTTTGAAATGGTGTCATTCCGCAGATTCCGCTAGCCAACATGTGATGTACTTCTACGGCGTTTTTGCATCACCCGTAGGATGAGAAAATAGATGTTCGTGGATGGCAGCCTTAATTTTGAATTTGAATGTCATTTTGAGGGTCACAAACTCAAAATTGTGTCAGATATTATTATTAATTAACTGATATATTTTGGTGCACATGACAGCCTCTTCACGTCCCATGTCCACCCACAGTCATCTGGATGCGTTCCAACAGTTGAAGTGTCGCGAATCCAGATCCAAATGGATGTGTGGTTGCTGCTCCTTCACAGTATGAAGTTTAGGTTTCCCATGCTATTGACAACTGGCAAGGACGTGGACAGGTGTTTTTTCAGAGCATGACGGATGCCGTTGCTATTAAGATGAGTAACGTTATTGCCTGTCCCAAAGGCTATCCAAATGTATGCAGCTGGATGTAAACTTGATAAGCTCATAACTCATAACGATCGGAAACACATTGCGTATCATGCATGGTTTTCCACAATGCATTTTGCACAAGGATCAACTGTTGCGTGCCAGGTTCTTCATGGTCATATTCGACGTAGCATTTCATAGTTGCACCAACTGACGACAGCTGAGGTGTCTGAAGTTTCAAACACTTCCTTTCAACCTAGATAGTGGAGCTTTTCAACCTTAATGGAAATAAATGCAAATAACTCCTGTGTGTTGATAACATCGTGATGGAAGTATTTCCAGTTTATTGGCATCTTGTTGTCCCATGTTACTTTCCTCAGAATCCCGTTACCATGCTTCTCGCTTGTGGATTATTTGATCATTCTGGCGAGGTACGTCTCCCGGTCGACACCAATACTGTTGGAATGAATTAAGTGCTTCATGATGTGAGGAACAACAACAGTGTCTGCATACTCATAAAACATGGTGATGTTGGTTGATGCATCATTTACCGGTGACCTTCAACTTTCACTTCCAACCTTCACTCCATAGTTAGATCACTACTTTACAAATCATTGCCTCATTATGACGGTATATAACA
>JAHLWY010002019.1:0-5000 GCA_020002185.1 Paraescarpia echinospica
CCTTGATAGCTCAGTTGGTAAACGCGTTGGTTCCTTGGTGTCTGTTTTACAATCGGGCGACGCCGGTTCAATCCTGACAGCATGCAAACTACTGATTTTCTTTACACTTTTTTTGTTTATGTTTTCACGAAAGTAATATAAACCAAATCATTTAGTATACTATGATGCACTGTTTGTAAATATTTTTTAATTTTTTGTAGTAATTATTTATTCGCCACAAAAATGAAAATATGGTCATTATATACAACGATGTTTCTAAATTGTATTTATCCAGACAGATCACAATCTGTTTTCACATATATAATTACAATACATTACTGTACAATATATTTACAATTAATAAATTAGATATCCATTACATTATATTTGTTTGGATAAATAAAATTGAGAAACATCGTTATATAATGACCATATTTTCATTTTTTGTGGCGAATAAATAATTACTACAAAATAAAAATTATTTACAAATAGTGCATGATACTAAAGGATTTGGTTTATATTACTTCGTGAAAACATCAACAAAAAAGTGTAAAGAAAATCAATAGTTTGCATGCTGTCAGGATTGAACCGGCGTCGCCCGATTGTAAATTAAACGACAAGCAACCAACGTGCCTACCCACTGAGCTATCGGGACCAGCAGAAACTACCTAACTGATTTAAGTTGTTGTGGTAAATTGTACAACTCCTTCATATATCGATATTCTAGTGATATTATGAGATTATACACGTTACTTTATGTAGCTGGATACAATATATGTTTGCTATGTATGTTTGTTGGTGTAGATTATCTCCCGTTGGTTGCATTCAATATAATTATTCTGAAAACCTAGTCGACTTGTAGGCCCATTCGCATACGTTGTTTTGAATAAAATTGGATTCATGTGGATCCGTAAGATAACTGCTTGTTCCTCTATGATGACTAGTGTTTGTATTACGTCGGAAAATTGCACAATAACTCATTCTGACACTCGTTTCGACCCAAAAACTATACTTGTAAACATGGTCTGAATGCATGGAAAGGGTCGGCCTGATGCGAGTTTGAGTCATAAGTGACGTCACATCTCGGCATCCCGAAAAGCGCGCCAAAAATATGCATATTCGAAAATGTCCGGATGTACAGAATCAAATGTGGAATTTCTAATTCATTGAATTTGTTTGCTTGTTTTGCTTGGTGGACGTGGAAATAGATAGCAGGATGTAATATAACATAAATTCAAGCAATATATGTTTTTATTCCCTTTAACGTTGAGTTTCCTTTAACTATGTTACACCAAACAGCTTCTTCGCAATCTGCTTCTCTTTCTAATTTTATTTCATAAGCCTGGAAAGATTCTTTAATATATAAAATAACTCCACCTCCCTTTCTTCCTATTCTATCTTTTCTAAACATTACATATCCTGTCAGTCCCAATTCAGCATCTGATATATCGGTGGTGGTCCAGAATTCGGTTATACCTATTATATGAGGGTAAATATCTTCTACCATAATGTTTAGTTCATTTCTTTTGTTTACTATACTCCTTGCATTTAAACAAACACATTTATAGCCAGCTTCAGAAGAGTTTTCCAGACTGTTATTTCCTGATTTATTTGTGCTGTCTTTATCTATGCCTCCATTTTCAGGCTTTTCTGTGAGTCCCCCCTGCGAATCTAGTTTAAATAGATGCAACCTGTCCCACTGTCAACCTCATGTACATATTTTCCATCCCAACAAAGTATCCCCATAAATCTGTGAATCCCACGCCCTCTTCTTCACACATCTGCTCAACTAGTGCATTGATCGCCATCCTCTTACAGTTTCTGTATGTTGCCCCCCTTCCTCCCATTACTGGCAAAATTCCTGAGAGAACAACCTGTTCCACTCTTGTCTTCTTTAGCTTCCTTACTAGATGTCTGTACTTCTGAACTACCCCAGTTGTTCCCTCCTTGTGTGCATTGTTTGTCCCTACGTGTACTAGTATAGACCCTCCCTTGCCATGCCCCAATACCTTCTCTACCCTTTTGGTCACATGCTCTATCCTAGCCCCCGGTAGACATACAACAACGCCCTTCCCCTCGTATATAGTCTTGTCTGTTTTTCTCAGAATTGAATCGCCCATAAACACTCTCTCTTTTCTCCTTGCCCCCTCAATCACTGCCTCGGAGTAGCTCCTGCGGTTTGCATATGTCTGGTTGTTGTCTTTCCCCCTGTCGTCTTCTCTCCCGTCAATTTCTCTTCCGGTCCATTCTTTCCTGTCGCTTTTTCTCTTGTCACCTTTCCACCTGTCAGCGTCCCTTTTATCGACTTCTCTTCGATCACATTTGCTCTCACTTCCTTTCGTCCCTTCATCTTTCGTCCCATCTCATTTTCTTCTCTCCTCTCCCGTCCCATCTTCCCTCCCTCCTTCTCTACGGTCACTTTCTTCCCTGTCACCTTCACGCTTGTCACGTTTTCTGTTGTCGATTTTCCAATGTCTTCCCCTCCAATCACCTTCCCTCCTCTCAATCTCCTTTCCTCAGTTTTCTTGCCACTGCTATTCTCCTTCAGTCTTGCAGTATTCTCACCTCTCTCCCTGTCGTCTCTCTCCATTCGACCTGCCTCCTTGCTAATTCCAATCTCCATTCCCTTCACAATATCTGTCAACCTAACTATCTCTTTCTGCAGACACTCCACCTTCCAACACCCAATGCACTGAAAGGTGAATCCTTCCTCCATGGTTTCTGCCCATGACTTCCCACAGCCGGACAATGCAAAATCTACCCAGCTGTGGCAGTGATCGCACACCAAGTGTCGCTTTGCCTTGACTTGCCGCTTGCAAGGCGCCATATCCCGATTAGAATTTATTCAATAACTTAACTAACTTAGTTTTCTGTGTACTACAGCACACTTTAGGTTACAAATTTCAATTACACAGCCGACTATTTATCCTGTCACGAACGCTAACATTACCGGTAGTGACCTAATTTAAATACAATCAATTACGTTACGTTGGGCTGCTTTATTTATTTAGGTTACGCCGCCCGACTATCGCCCTGGTCTTGCTTAGTTTTAACAACAATGCTACCTAACCAAAATATCTAGCAAGTACTGGCTTACACAGATATTATCTTATGTAAGTAGTTTGATGGTTGTTACTTTATCTCCTATATATTCTACCACATAATCAGGTTTGTTAAATCTTGTTTACAACTTATCGAAGGCTAAAGGCTAAATGAGTTACCCTATTATCACTCACTATACTAAGGTGTTCTAAAATACTTTAACTAACTAACTTTAAGCACAACTGCTACTCAATATATGTTTATTGCAACTTTATGAATGATATTAAGGCAAGAATAATACTTATTAATCTCTAATTCCACTTGTTTATCAACTTTTCTGCACCACCAATTTCTACGGACTATCTCCGCCAAATATAGCCTCGAAGATCCACGGTAACTCTATAAGTCTGAACAATACTGAACCTGTTTCCCAATTGGTTAAACCAACTGTTTGGGTACGTTTTAAGTAATCCTTGCAATTCTCTTTTGTGCAAACACTGTCTGCCATTGCCTTATATACTCACAAGTAGCAATGTTGTCTTTTGCGTTTTATGCAGGCAACGCTGACACTGAAAGGCTCCAAACAATACAAGTTCATCAGGGTGCAAGACGGTGGATATGTACGCTCGTACAACCCGAAAACAGCAGACGGAGATGTGCAGACTATGGTGAAGGTATGGCTATACGTATTTCCCTACATAAAAACCCGCTAGCTTTGATTCCTATACATTGGTCATTCGATATTATACTTCTGTGATAAACAAAAGGATATACGTATTTCGTTAAGACTTCCATTTAATACAATTCAATGTTAAACTTGGATTCGGCAATCAAAAATATAAAACAAAGTATGTGTGGTATACGATAAATCCGTATGATATAATATGTCTGCCACGAAGCAAAACATACTGCTAACTTAAGAAGCTGGTTTCATGTGTGACGTATTTCCGAGACAAAAAATGCATTATGGGACATTACACCAAAATGTATTATGGCATTATTTAATGCCACCAGATATCAAGATGAAGAACGTTCACTTGAATAAGATTCATTATGAATCACAGCAAGTATGAAAGACAACGTTGGAAACATTGAAAAGACAGATATTTTCACACAATTTCTGCTGCAAATTATCGCGGTTATCATGCTTCTGTTACTACACACGACGGCGCATTTATATCTAATAGACGCGCTTTATGTTTACGTCGATCCAGCTCACCCCCGGAGAATCTCTATTCGTTCACTTTCCGATAGTGATACTCGATATGGGCAAGGTGAAAGTGACCGTGTGCGCAGAGTCGTCGGTGAACCGGCAACAGGTGACCAAAACGGTGACCATTCGGGTAAGTGTGTATCTATGTATCCTTATAAGGCGCGAAGCCATTTTTCAGTACTAACTGTCTCATGTCATGTGACCTCCTAAAGGGATTAATGCGCTGAAGCGGACTAATGTTGGAAGCAACCAAAAGTAGTTCCACCTGCAATTTTGTGCTATTTTTCATGACAATAATAACATAATAATAACTCGTTCATTTGCTAATTATAGTTTTGCGTATTCATATGTCTCATATATGGGCAATGGGATTTCTGTCATCAAGTATATCAAAGATATAACTAATGCTTGTATAAACAAATAATTTACGTTATTTTATGAGTACTTAAGTTTGTTTAATCGTATTAAGTCAACTGTTCAGTTGCGATGATAAAACGTAATTATGGTTAGCGTAACTTTAAATTGTAACATACATAGGAGTTTACCAATTGGATGAGCAATCACCCATCACCTCCATAGAGATTATAAAAAATCTCAAACTGCACCCCCTTGAGGCTCACCAAAAACCACGTGCAAAACGGTGGGCATACACCCCCACACATACCATGTATCTGCAAAATATAAACAATTAAACTCCAACTGATGCTCATTCAAGCAGCAGTGTTACGTATGGATTCACAATCGAGCATTCGTGCTTGAATATACG
>JAHLWY010002019.1:10000-13925 GCA_020002185.1 Paraescarpia echinospica
AAAAAAACATAATGTGTATCTATAGCCTTTGTGATTAGTTAATCGTTTTAATGAGGTTTTGAATATTGTAACTCTCTGGTTATTGTGTTCTTGGTAGAGCTGGTGGCCGTATTGCAAGTAGATGGCATCATATCCATGGACTGGGAAACTCCAGTTTTATTATTTTCCGTTTACAGCTCAATATTGTCGATTAGCAGCTTCACAGGCCTTATTTTCTTGTCTATTACTTGTTGCACATGTAAGACCTGGCACGTTACAGACGAACCTCACAAATGCCGACGGTCTGGAGATGAACATGTCTATGACAGCCTACGCCGTAATAGCTCTCAGTCGGAGTGTGCCGGTTCTTACTGGGGTGAGTAACAGTTTACCCAATGTGGATGGTACACGTACAGTGTGTCTGTAAGAATCACACGACAATAAACATCTCTTGATTCATATATGGTTCGTACATCTGAATGTAATACGTTTCAAACATGCACTTTAGTATGTGTTCGTATGTAGGATGTAGCTGGCTCTCCTTATTGTTGACAATACGTAGGATATCCTCGGTGGTTATTGTGTCCATGTATGGAATACAAATTAGTTACGGTGTAATCTCATCTCCATTTATATTGTTTTTTTCTTTTAAAAGGAAGCATTTTCTTTTAAAAGGAAGCACTCTCTTCCTAGTTTTTCATTTATTAATAACTATTTTGCTCTTAAAACTATAATAAATATGCCGAAGGTATACTGCCCGCCAAACTGTGTTTATTATGCCCGTATCAGCGTTCTCAATTTGAAAGATTCGACCTGGAACATGTTCAAACGGTAAACAAAACACACTGTTTCAAAACAAGCACTATTGGCGATGTTGCCGAGGCGGGGTGATTTAAACACAAACCCTTCGATGTTAAACGTCCTTTTAGGTCGGCTGTAATAGTCCACGTCTCAAAAACAACAATATAATCACCATGAACAGAAACTGTTGTAATCCCATCTCGGCCGTCAGGAGAGTGTTCGGAATCGCCATATTTGCAAATGTTACATATACGTTCAGTCACATTGTTAAATACGCCTTCCTATTCTCACTGGATCCAGCAACCGATACTGTTCACTATTTCAGGAAGCTCAGAAGAAGGCCGTGGTAGCCAAGAACATGGCGGCTGACTACTTGGCCCGACATTTCGATGCGCTCTACAACGCGTTCGACGTGTGCCTCGTCACGTACGCGCTGCACGAGGCAAATCACGCGTCAAAAGGAGAGTTCTTCCGGAAGATGCGCGCCATCAAAATATCAGGTCGGTGGCGCAGGGGCGTAATGGGGTAGGGCCATTTGTTTGATAGCGATACTCTCGCAATATAACTCTTTATAACTGATGATAAATGGAACGTTAGAATACGCTGTGACAATATAACTCTTTATAACTGATGATAAATGGAACGTTAGAATACGCTGTGACAATATAACTCTTTATAACTGATGATAAATGGAACGTTAGAATACGCTGTGACAATATAACTCTTTATAACTGATGATAAATGGAACGTTAGAATACGCTGGGACAATATAACTCTTTATAACTGATGATAAATGGAACGTTAGAATACGCTGTGACAATATAACTCTTTATAACTGATGATAAATGGAACGTTAGAATACGCTGGGACAATATAACTCTTTATAACTGATGATAAATGGAACGTTAGAATACGCTGTGACAATATAACTCTTTATAACTGATGATAAATGGAACGTTAGAATACGCTGGGACAATATAACTCTTTATAACTGATGATAAATGGAACGTTAGAATACGCTGTGACAATGGGAAAGATTTGATTGGAAAAGAAGCAGAGGTAGCAAAGAACTAAAAACAACAAAATATTGTTGTAGCATGCGGGAAGGACCACGACATAACTGGTTCACGACAAGTGAGATCGTGTGTACTGTGTGTTAGATCGCTTTTGCCTGCAACAGCCACGTATCTTGATGACGATGATCATGACGGCGATGATGACAATGATGCAACTAAACTGTAACAATAGTATGTAAATTTGTGTGTGTGTGTGTGTGTGTGTGTGTGTGTAGCGCGCGTGCTGTGTGTATACATGCATATGTATAATATATACACACGCGCGCGCGCGCGCACGCACGCACGCACGCACGCACACACAAAGATACATAACACACCCACAAATATAACACGCACACACACACGTACGCACACAAATATACATAATATTGTTACATTTTTAGTTGCATCAGCTACGTTTAATAACCTAGTTTTGTCTACCTTAAGGCGAGTACGTCTACTGGTCGGACAAACCGGTGAAGTCGAACCCGACGAAGATCATCAACACGGTGCCGATCATGCAGGCTCGGCCCACGTCTCCCGTCTACCACGCCTTCGCCGTGCATGCCACGGCCTTCGCCCTGCTCGTGTACCTGCGCAACAACTGGGTCATCGAGGCCCTACCCATCATGAAGTGGCTCCAGACTCAGCGAAACTTTAACGGCGGATTCTCTGCACCAGAGGTTCGCATAGGCGTGTTTAAACGAGCGATTAATTGTCCGATTGTCGGGCGAGATATTTCCGTCTGATAAGTCGGACGCGTCATTTGTATTTCTTTCCAAAAACGATGCGGTTGGTTGGCAGACACAGTCACCTGAAAATCGGACAATTAAGCGTTCATTTAAACGGATATTAATACGTTAAATGCAATAATAATGATATCAGTGTTGAACGTGCCAACATGCCCAGACTAGCAAAGCGAAATGTGAACAAATCACATTACTAATAATGAACATAATTTATGCACACGCATTAGGAGGAAAATGCATAAGCACGAGGTACAAATTGAAGATATGGTTCATTAATAATTGACCTATCCATGACGTGACCTGTTGCCTAACAAATCCTCCGTCAAGCGATCAAAAAATGGACGTTGAACACATGGTGCATCTGTGCATTCTGTCGTACATTCTGTTGAAATTCTGGCCACAAAAGTGTTTCTTTATGACAAAAACATAAGGCAAAGTTTTTAAAGTGACCACTGTATGTGGGAATGTTTTATTTATGAGATGTCATGCAGCAACAGTAATGTAATTTATGTATATAACTGTTACCAACATTGTTGGCAAAGGCATAACTTTACGGAGGTCTCGCGCAAAAATTCAATTTTGACATAGGTAAATCGCGACGTACTTGATACATCAACTAATTAATTATTTATTAAAATAATCAAATTTGAAGGTAAATATTTTGCACTCATCGCATGTCGTTGTGTCACAGGACACGCTGCGAGCGACTCAAGCACTGGTGGAGTACGCGCTCAGGGACACAAACAGAGATCTCTACAACATGGTGATCAACGTCGAGGCATCTTCCACGCCTAACTGGAAGCAGTCCGTGCACCTTCGACGTGGCACGTTCTCAGACATCAATGTCATAAAGGTAAACTACTTATGTCCCGCTGGATTTTCCTGACTTCTGCACTTTGTGTACTGAAAAATGTTAGTATAATCCTTCTGCTCCTTTAACGATGTCCAGCTACTTGTTATACAATGTAATATACACGCCAGTGCGCTGTCACGGGTGTTACAGCCTTTGTGATGCCTAAGGGTATTGAAGAAGTATGAAGAATGTATTTATTCGTTTTCATTCACATCCAGTTGGTCCGATCCATGTTTAACTCACGTTAAAGGGTCCATTATATGAAATAAATACATTATTACATGTGGTAATTATGCATTGGAATAGCTACATACGTGGATTGATGGCACAACAGTGAATACAGCAAAAAAGCTGTTGACTAGGTTATGTTTGTTCTGAATACAGTAGCAACTATCAAGCGATCGTTTTAAAATAGTTACCCAGTGTATTATCGCGTTATATGGTGACTACTTTCTCGTCGCCATAGCAGCGGTTCACAATATCTGTTT
>JAHLWY010002020.1:0-13920 GCA_020002185.1 Paraescarpia echinospica
GGTGTATGTGACAATGGGTGCATAGTGGGGTTATGTTACAGTAGGCCCATAGGAGGGTGTATGTGACAGTGGGCCCATAGGAGGGTGTATGTGACAGTGGGTGCATAGCAGGGTGTATGTGACAATGGGTGCATAGTGGGGTTATGTTACTGTAGGCCCATAGGAGGGTGTATGTGACAGTGGGCCCATAGGAGGGTGTATGCGACAGTGGGTGCATTGTAGGGTGTATGTGACAATGGGTGCATAGTTGGGTTATGTTACAGTGGGCCCATAGGATGGTGTATGTGACAGTGGGTGCATAGTGGGGTTATGTTACAGTAGGCCCATAGGAGGGTGTATGTGACAGTGGGCCCTTAGGAGGGTGTATGTGACAGTGGGTGCATAGTAGGGTGTATGTGACAATGGGTGCATAGTATGGTGTATGTGACAGTGGGTGTGTAGGAGGGTGTATGTGACATTGGGCCCATAGGAGGGTGTATGTGGCAGTTGGCCCCATGGGAGTAATATCGACAGTGGGTGCATTGCTTAGAGATAATATGTGAGTAGTAGTTACATAGTTGGGTTATATTACGGTGGGCATAGGATGAGTGTATGTGACAGTGGGTGCATAGTAGGGTGTATGTGACAATGGGTGCATAGTGGGGTTATGTTACAGTAGGCCCATAGGAGGGTGTATGTGACAGTGGGCCCTTAGGAGGGTGTATGTGACAGTGGGCACATAGGAGTGTGTATGTGACAGTGGGTGCATAGTATGGTGTATGTGACAGTGGGCGCATAGGAGGGTGTATGTAACACTGGGCCCATAGGTGGGTGTATGTGACATTGGATGCATAGGAGGGTGTATGTGACAGTGGGTAGATCGGAGGGTGTATGTGACAGTTGGCCCATAGGAGGGTGTATGTGATAGTGGGCCAATAGGAGGGTGTATGTGACAGTGGGCACATAGGAGTGTGTATGTGACAGTGGGTGCATAGTATGAATTGCTTGTATGTGACAGTGGGCGCATAGGAGGGTGTATGTAACACTGGGCCCATAGGTGGGTGTATGTGATAGTGGGTGCATAGGAGGGTGTATCTGACAGTGGGCCCATAGGAGGGTGTATGTGACAGTGTCCGCAGAGGTGGGTGTATGTGACAGTGGGTGCATAATAGGGTGTATGTGACAGTGGGCCCATAGGAGGGTGTACGTGACAGTAGGTGCATAGTAGGGTAGATGTGACAGTGGATGCATATGAGGGTTTATGTGACCGTGGGCCCATAGGACGGTGTATGTGACAGTGGGTGCATAGTAGGGTGTATGTGACAATGGGTGCATAGTGGAGTTATGTTACAGTGGGCCCATAGGACGGTGTATGTGACAGTGGGTGCATAGTAGGGTGTATGTGACAATGGGTGCATAGTGGGGTTATGTTACAGTAGGCCCATAGGAGTGTGTATGTGACAGGGGGCCCATAGGAATGTGTATGCGACAGTGGGTGCATTGTAGGGTGTATGTGACAATGGGTGCATAGTGGGGTTATGTTACAGTAAGCCCATAGGAGGGTGTATGTGACAGTGGGCCCATAGAAGGGTGTATGCGACAGTGGGTGCATTGTAGGGTGTATGTGACAATGGGTGCATAGTTGGGTTATGTTACAGTGGGCCCATAGGACGGTGTATGTGACAGTGGGTGCATAGTAGGGTGTATGTGACAATGGTGCATAGTAGGGTGTATGTGACAGTGGGTGCCTATGAGGGTGTATGTGACAGTGGGTGCATAGGAGGGTGTATGTGACAGTGGGTGCATAGTAGGGTGTATGTGACAATGGGTGCATAGTGGGGTTATGTTACTGTAGGCCCATAGGAGGGTGTATGTGACAGTGGGCCCATAGGAGGGTGTATGCGACAGTGGGTGCATTGTAGGGTGTATGTAACAATGGGTGCATAGTTGGGTTATGTTACAGTGGGCCCATAGGATGGTGTATGTGACAGTGGGTGCATAGTAGGGTGTATGTGACAATGGGTGCATAGTGGGGTTATGTTACAGTAGGCCCATAGGAGGGTGTATGTGACAGTGGGCCCTTAGGAGGGTGTATGTGACAGTGGGTGCATAGTAGGGTGTATGTGACAATGGGTGCATAGTAGGGTGTATGTGACAGTGGGTGTGTAGGAGGGTGTATGTGACATTGGGCCCATAGGAGGGTGTATGTGGCAGTTGGCCCTTAGGAGTGTGTATGTGACATTGGGCCCATAGGAGGGTGTATGTGACAGTGGGTGCATATTAGAGTGTATGTGACAGTGGGTGCAAAATAGGGTGTATATGACAGTGGGAGCATAGGAGGGTGTATGTGACAGTGGGTGCATAGTAGGGTGTATGTGACAGTGGGCGCATAGGAGGGTGTATGTGACAGTGGGCGCATAGGAGTGTGTTTGTGACAGTGGGTGCTTAGGAGGATGTATGTGACAGTGGGTGCATAGTAGGGAGTATGTGACAGTGGGCCCATATGTGGGTGTATGTGACAGTGGGTGCATAGGAGGGTGTATCTGACAGTGGGCGCATAGGAGGGTGTATGTGACAGTGTCCACATAGGAGGGTGTATGTGACAATAGGTGCATAGTACGGTGTATGTGACTGGGCCCATAGGAAGGTGTATGTGACAGTGTCTGCATACGAGGGTGTATGTGACAGTGGGTGCATAGTAGGGTGTATCTGACAGTGGGCCTATAGGAGGGTGTATGTGACAGTGGGTGCATAGTAGGGTGTATGTGATAGTGGGCCCATAGGAGGGTGTATGTGACAGTGGGCACATAGGAGTGTGTATGTGACAGTGGGTGCATAGTATGGTGTATGTGACAGTGGGCGCATAGGAGGGTGTATGTGACACTGGGCCCATAGGTGGGTGTATGTGACATTGGATGCATAGGAGGGTGTATGTGACAGTGGGTAGATCGGAGGGTGTATGTGACAGTTGGCCCATAGGAGGGTGTATGTGATAGTGGGCCAATAGGAGGGTGTATGTGACAGTGGGCACATTGGAGTGTGTATGTGACAGTGGGTGCATAGTATGGTGTATGTGACAGTGGGCGCATAGGAGGGTGTATGTAACACTGGGCCCATAGGTGGGTGTATGTGATAGTGGGTGCATAGGAGGGTGTATCTGACAGTGGGCCCATAGGAGGGTGTATGTGACAGTGTCCGCAGAGGTGGGTGTATGTGACAGTGGGTGCATAGTAGGGTAGATGTGACAGTGGGTGCATATGAGGGTTTATGTGACCGTGGGCCCATAGGACGGTGTATTTGACATTGGGTGCACAGTAGGGTGTATGTGACAATGGGTGCATAGTGGAGTTATGTTACAGTGGGCCCATTGGACGGTGTATGTGACAGTGGGTGCATAGTAGGGTGTATGTGACAATGGGTGCATAGTGGGGTTATGTTACAGTAGGCCCATAGGAGGGTGTATGTGACAGTGGGCCCATAGGACGGTGTATGCGACAGTGGGTGCATTGTAGGGTGTATGTGACAATGGGTGCATAGTGGGGTTATGTTACAGTAGGCCCATAGGAGGGTGTATGTGACAGTGGGCCCATAGAAGGGTGTATGCGACAGTGGGTGCATTGTAGGGTGTATGTGACAATGGGTGCATAGTTGGGTGATGTTACAGTGGGCCCATAGGACGGTGTATGTGACAGTGGTTGCACAGTAGGGTGTATGTGACAATGGGTGCATAGTGGGGTTATGTTACAGTAGGCCCATAGGAGGGTGTATGTGACAGTGGGCCCTTAGGAGGGTGTATGTGACAGTGGGTGCATAGTAGGGTGTATGTGACAATGGGTGCATAGTAGGGTGTATGTGACAGTGGGTGTGTAGGAGGGTGTATGTGACATTGGGCCCATAGGAGGGTGTATGTGGCAGTTGGCCCTTAGGAGTGTGTATGTGACATTGGGCCCATAGGAGGGTGTATGTGACAGTGGGTGCATATTAGAGTGTATGTGACAGTGGGTGCATAGGAGGGTGTATGTGACAGTGGGTGCATAGGGGGGTGTATGTGAAAGTGGGTGCATAGTAGGGTGTATGTGACAGTGGGCGCATAGGAGGGTATATGTGACAGTGGGCGCATATGAGTGTGTTTGTGACAGTGGGTGCTTAGGAGGATGTATGTGACAGTGGGTGCATAGTAGGGAGTATGTGACAGTGGGCCCATATGTGGGTGTATGTGACAGTGGGTGCATAGGAGGGTGTATCTGACAGTGGGCGCATAGGAGGGTGTATGTGACAGTGTCCACATAGGAGGTTGTATGTGACAATAGGTGCATAGTACGGTGTATGTGACTGGGCCCATAGGAAGGTGTATGTGACAGTGTCTGCATACGAGGGTGTATGTGACAGTGGGTGCATAGTAGGGTGTATCTGACAGTGGGCCTATAGGAGGGTGTATGTGACAGTGGGTGCATAGTAGGGTGTATGTGATAGTGGGCCCATAGGAGGGTGTATGTGACAGTGGGCACATAGGAGGTGTATGTGACAGTGGGTGCATAGTAGGGTGTATGTGACAGTGGGCCCATAGGAGGGTGTATGTGACAGTGGGTGCATAGTAGGGTGTATGTGACATTGGATGCATAGGAGGGTGTATGTGACAGTGGGTAGATCGGAGGGTGTATGTGACAGTTGGCCCATAGGAGGGTGTATGTGATAGTGGGCCAATAGGAGGGTGTATGTGACAGTGGGCACATAGGAGTGTGTATGTGACAGTGGGTGCATAGTATGGTGTATGTGACAGTGGGCGCATAGGAGGGTGTATGTAACACTGGGCCCATAGGTGGGTGTATGTGATAGTGGGTGCATAGGAGGGTGTATCTGACAGTGGGCCCATAGGAGGGTGTATGTGACAGTGTCCGCAGAGGTGGGTGTATGTGACAGTGGGTGCATAGTAGGGTGTATGTGACAGTGGGCCCATAGGAGGGTGTATGTGACAGTGGGTGCATAGTAGGGTAGATGTGACAGTGGGTGCATATGAGGGTTTATGTGACCGTGGGCCCATAGGACGGTGTATTTGACATTGGGTGCACAGTAGGGTGTATGTGACAATGGGTGCATAGTGGAGTTATGTTACAGTGTGCCCATTGGACGGTGTATGTGACAGTGGGTGCATAGTAGGGTGTATGTGACAATGGGTGCATAGTGGGGTTATGTTACAGTAGGCCCATAGGAGTGTGTATGTGACAGTGGGCCCACAGGAATGTGTATGCGACAGTGGGTGCATTGTAGGGTGTATGTGAAAATGGGTGCATAGTGGGGTTATGTTACAGTAGGCCCATAGGAGGGTGTATGTGACAGTGGGCCCATAGAAGGGTGTATGCGACAGTGGGTGCATTGTAGGGTGTATGTGACAATGGGTGCATAGTTGGGTTATGTTACAGTGGGCCCATAGGACGGTGCATGTGACAGTGGGTGCATAGTAGGGTGTATGTGACAATGGGTGCATAGTGGGGTTATGTTACAGTAGGCCCATATGAGGGTGTATGTGACAGTGGGCCCATAGGAGGGTGTATGTGACAGTGGGTGCATAGTAGGGTGTATGTGACAATGGGTGCATAGTGGGGTTATGTTACAGTAGGCCCATAGGAGGGTGTATGTGACAGTGGGCCCATAGGAGGGTGTATGCGACAGTGGGTGCATTGTAGGGTGTATGTAACAATGGGTGCATAGTTGGGTTATGTTACAGTGGGCCCATAGGATGGTGTATGTGACAGTGGGTGCATAGTAGGGTGTATGTGACAATGGGTGCATAGTGGGGTTATGTTACAGTAGGCCCATAGGAGGGTGTATGTGACAGTGGGCCCTTAGGAGGATGTATGTGACAGTGGGTGCTAGTAGGGTGTATGTGACAATGGGTGCATAGTAGGGTGTATGTGACAGTGGGTGTGTAGGAGGGTGTATGTGACATTGGGCCCATAGGAGGGTGTATGTGGCAGTTGGCCCTTAGGAGTGTGTATGTGACATTGGGCCCATAGGAGGGTGTATGTGACAGTGGGTGCATATTAGAGTGTATGTGACAGTGGGTGCATATGAGGGTGTATGTGACAGTGGGTGCATAGGGGGGTGTATGTGAAAGTGGGTGCATAGTAGGGTGTATGTGACAGTGGGCGCATAGGAGGGTGTATGTGACAGTGGGCGCATATGAGTGTGTTTGTGACAGTGGGTGCTTAGGAGGGTGTATGTGACAGTGGGTGCATAGTAGGGGTGTATGTGACAGTGGGCCCATATGTGGGTGTATGTGACAGTGGGTGCATAGGAGGGTGTATCTGACAGTGGGCGCATAGGAGGGTGTATGTGACAGTGTCCACATAGGAGGTTGTATGTGACAATAGGTGCATAGTACGGTGTATGTGACTGGGCCCATAGGAAGGTGTATGTGACAGTGTCTGCATACGAGGGTGTATGTGACAGTGGGTGCATAGTAGGGTGTATCTGACAGTGGGCCTATAGGAGGGTGTATGTGACAGTGGGTGCATAGTAGGGTGTATGTGATAGTGGGCCCATAGGAGGGTGTATGTGACAGTGGGCACATAGGAGTGTGTATGTGACAGTGGGTGCATAGTATGGTGTATGTGACAGTGGGCGCATAGGAGGGTGTATGTAACACTGGGCCCATAGGTGGGTGTATGTGACATTGGATGCATAGGAGGGTGTATGTGACAGTGGGTAGATCGGAGGGTGTATGTGACAGTTGGCCCATAGGAGGGTGTATGTGACAGTGTCCGCAGAGGTGGGTGTATGTGACAGTGGGCCCATAGGAGGGTGTATGTGACAGTGGGTGCATAGTAGGGTAGATGTGACAGTGGGTGCATATGAGGGTTTATGTGACCGTGGGCCCATAGGACGGTGTATGTGACAATGGGTGCATAGTGGAGTTATGTTACAGTGGGCCCATTGGACGGTGTATGTGACAGTGGGTGCATAGTAGGGTGTATGTGACAATGGCTGCATAGTGGGGTTATGTTACAGTAGGCCCATAGGAGTGTGTATGTGACAGTGGGCCCATAGGAATGTGTATGCGACAGTGGGTGCATTGTAGGGTGTATGTGACAATGGGTGCATAGTGGGGTTATGTTACAGTAGGCCCATAGGAGGGTGTATGTGACAGTGGGCCCATAGAAGGGTGTATGCGACAGTGGGTGCATTGTAGGGTGTATGTGACAATGGGTGCATAGTTGGGTTATGTTACAGTGGGCCCATAGGACGGTGTATGTGACAGTGGGTGCATAGTAGGGTGTATGTGACAATGGGTGCATAGTGGGGTTATGTTACAGTAGGCCCATAGGAGGGTGTATGCGACAGTGGGTGCATTGTAGGGTGTATGTGACAGTGGGTGCATAGTAGGGTGTATGTGACAGTGGACCCATAGGTGGATGTATGTGATAGTGGGTGCATAGGAGGGTGTATCTGACAGTGGGCCCATAGGAGGGTGTATGTGACAGTGTCCGCATAGGAGGGTGTGTGTGACAGTGGGTGCATAGTAGGGTGTATGTGACAGTGGGCCCATAGGAGGGTGTATGTGACAGTTGGTGCATAGTAGGGTGTAAGTCACAATGGGTGCATAGTAGGTTTATGTTAGAGTGGGCCCATAGGAGGGTGTATGTGACAGTAGGCCCATAGGAAGGTGTATGTGACAGTGTCTGCATACGAGGGTGTATGTGACTGTGGGTGCATAGTAGGGTGTATCTTGCAGTGGGTCTATAGGAGGGTGTATGTGACAGTGGGTGCATAGTAGGGTGTATGTGACATTGGATGCATAGGAGGGTGTATGTGACAGTGGGCGCTTAGGAGGGTGTATGTGACATTGGGCAAGTAGGAGGGTGTATGTGACAGTGGGCGTGTAGGAGGTTGTATTTGACAGTGGGCCCAAAGGAGGGTGTACATGACAGTGGGTAGATCGGAGGGTGTATGTGACAGTTGGCCCATAGGAGGGTGTATGTGATAGTGGGCCCATAGGAGGGTGTATGTGACAGTGGGCACATAGGAGTGTGTATGTGACAGTGGGTGCATAGTATGGTGTATGTGACAGTGGGCGCATAGGAGGGTGTATGTAACACTGGGCCCATAGGTGGGTGTATGTGATAGTGGGTGCATAGGAGGGTGTATCTGACAGTGGGCCCATAGGAGGGTGTATGTGACAGTGTCCGCAGAGGTGGGTGTATGTGACAGTGGGTGTATAATAGGGTGTATGTGACAGTGGGCCCATAGGAGGGTGTATGTGACAGTGGGTGCATAGTAGGGTAGATGTGACAGTGGGTGCATATGAGGGTTTATGTGACCGTGGGCCCATAGGACGGTGTATGTGACATTGGGTGCACAGTAGGGTGTATGTGACAATGGGTGTATACTGGGGTTATGTTACAGTAGGCCCATAGGAGGGTGTTTGTGACAGTGGGCCCATAGGAGGGTGTATGTGACAGTGGGTGCATAGTAGGGTGTATGTGACAATGGGTGCATAGTAGGGTGTATGTGACAGTGGGCGTGTAGGAGGGTGTATGTGACAGTGGGCCCATAGGAGGGTGTATGTGGCAGTTGGCCCATAGGAGTGTGTATGTGACATTGGGCCCATAGGAGGGTGTATGTGACAGTGGGTGCATAGTATGGTTTATGTGACAGTGGGCGCATGGGATGGTGTATGTAACAGTGGGCCCATAGGAGGGTGTATGTGACAGTGGGTGCATATTAGGGAGTATGTGACAGTGGGCCCATATGTGGGTGTATGTGACAGTGGGTGCATAGGAGGGTGTATCTGACAGTGGGCGCATAGGAGGGTGTATGTGACAGTGTCCACATAGGAGGTTGTATGTGACAATGGGTGCATAGTACGGTGTATGTGACAGTGGGCCCATAGGAAGGTGTATGTGACAGTGTCTGCATACGAGGGTGTATGTGACAGTGGGTGCATAGTAGGGTGTATCTGACAGTGGGCCTATAGGAGGGTGTATGTGACAGTGGGTGCATAGTAGGGTGTATGTGACATTGGATGCATAGGAGGGTGTATGTGACAGTGGGTAGATCGGAGGGTGTATGTGTCAGTTGGCCCATAGGAGGGTGTATGTGATAGTGGGCCCATAGGAGGGTGTATGTGACAGTGGGCACATAGGAGTGTGTATGTGACAGTGGGTGCATAGTATGGTGTATGTGAGAGTGGGCGCATAGGAGGGTGTATGTAACACTGGGCCCATAGGTGGGTGTATGTGACATTGGATGCATATTAGGGTGTATGTGACAGTGGGTAGATCGGAGGGTGTATGTGACAGTTGGCCCATAGGAGGGTGTATGTGATAGTGGGCCAATAGGAGGGTGTATGTGACAGTGGGCACATAGGAGTGTGTATGTGAGAGTGGGTGCATAGTATGGTGTATGTGACAGTGGGCGCATAGGAGGGTGTATGTAACACTGGGCCTATAGGTGGGTGTATGTGATAGTGGGTGCATAGGAGGGTGTATCTGACAGTGGGCCCATAGGAGGGTGTATGTGACAGTGTCCGCAGAGGTGGGTGTATGTGACAGTGGGTGCATAGTAGGGTGTATGTGACAGTGGGCCCATAGGAGGGTGTATGTGACAGTGGGTGCATAGTAGGGTAGATGTGACAGTGGGTGCATATGAGGGTTTATGTGACCGTGGGCCCATAGGACGGTGTATTTGACATTGGGTGCACAGTAGGGTGTATGTGACAATGGGTGCATAGTGGAGTTATGTTACAGTGGGCCCATAGGACGGTGTATGTGACAGTGGGTGCATAGTAGGGTGTATGTGACAATGGGTGCATAGTGGGGTTATGTTATGTTACAGTAGGCCCATAGGAGTGTGTATGTGACAGTGGGCCCATAGGAATGTGTATGCGACAGTGGGTGCATTGTAGGGTGTATGTGACAATGGGTGCATAGTGGGGTTATGTTACAGTAGGCCCATAGGAGGGTGTATGTGACAGTGGGCCCATAGAAGGGTGTATGCGACAGTGGGTGCATTGTAGGGTGTATGTGACAATGGGTGCATAGTTGGGTGATGTTACAGTGGGCCCATAGGACGGTGTATGTGACAGTGGTTGCACAGTAGGGTGTATGTGACAATGGGTGCATAGTGGGGTTATGTTACAGTAGGCCCATAGGAGGGTGTATGTGACAGTGGTTGTATATGAGGGTGTATGTGACAGTGGGTGCGTAGCAGGGTGTATGTGACAGTGGGCGCATATGAGGGTGTTTGTGACAGTGGGTGCTTAGGAGGGTGTATGTGACAGTGAGTGCATAGTAGGCTGTATGTGACAGTGGGCCCATAGGTGGATGTATGTAACAGAGGGTGCATATTAGGGTGTATCTGACAGTGTCTGCATAGGAGGGTGTATGTGACAGTGGGTGCAAAGTAGGGTGTATGTGACAGTAGCCCCATAGGAGGGTATATGTGACAGTGGGTGCATAGTAGGGTGTATGTGACAGTGGGTGCATAGGAGGGTGTATGTGACAGTGGGTGTGTAGGAGGGTGTATGTGACAGTGGGCCCATAGGTGGGTGTATGTGATGGTGGGTGCATAGGAGGGTGTATCTGACTGAGGGCCCATAGGAGGGTGTATGTGACAGTGTCCGCATGGGAGGGTGTGTGTGACAGTGGGTGCATAGTAGGGTGTATGTGACAATGGGCCCATAGGAGGGTGTATGTGACAGTGGGTGCATTGTAGGGTGTATGTGACAATGGGTGCATAGTTGGGTTATGTTACAGTGGGCCCATAGGACGGTGCATGTGACAGTGGGTGCATAGTAGGGTGTATGTGACAATGGGTGCATAGTGGGGTTATGTTACAGTGGGCCCATAGGATGGTGTATGTGACAGTGGGTGCATAGTAGGGTGTATGTGACAATGGGTGCATAGTGGGGTTATGTTACAGTAGGCCCATAGGAGGGTGTATGTGACAGTGGGCCCATATGAGGGTGTATGTGACAATGGGTGCATAGTTGGGTTATGTTACAGTGGGCCCATAGGACGGTGTATGTGACAGTGGGTGCATAGTAGGGTGTATGTGACAATGGGTGCATAGTGGGGTTATGTTACAGTAGGCCCATAGGAGTGTGTATGTGACAGTGGGCCCATAGGAATGTGTATGCGACAGTGGGTGCATTGTAGGGTGTATGTGACAATGGGTGCATAGTGGGGTTATGTTACAGTAGGCCCACAGGAGGGTGTATGTGACAGTGGGCCCATAGAAGGGTGTATGCGACAGTGGGTGCATTGTAGGGTGTATGTGACAACGGGTGCATAGTTGGGTTATGTTACAGTGGGCCCATAGGACGGTGTATGTGACAGTGGGTGCATAGTAGGGTGTATGTGACAATGGGTGCATAGTGGGGTTATGTTACAGTAGACCCATAGGAGGGTGTATGTGACAGTGGGCCCATAGGAGGGTGTATGCGACAGTGGGTGCATTGTAGGGTGTATGTGACAGTGGGTGGATAGTAGGGTATTTGTGACAGTGGGTGCATAGGAGGGTGTATGGGACAGTGAGTGCATAGTAGGCTGTATGTGACAGTGGGCCCATAGGTCGATGTATGTAACAGTGGGTGTATATTAGGGTGTATCTGACAGTGTCTGCATACGAGGGTGTATGTGACAGTGGGTGCAAAGTAGGGTGTATGTGACAGTGGCCCCATAGGA
Source organism: Paraescarpia echinospica (assembly GCA_020002185.1). Taxonomy (NCBI): domain Eukaryota; kingdom Metazoa; phylum Annelida; class Polychaeta; order Sabellida; family Siboglinidae; genus Paraescarpia; species Paraescarpia echinospica. Next base: position 11,664 of record JAHLWY010002020.1, read on the forward strand.
GGGTGTATGTGACAGTGGGTGCATAGTAGGGTGTATGTGACAGTGGGTGCATAGGAGGGTGTATGTGACAGTGGGTGTGTAGGAGGGTGTATGTGACAGTGGGCCCATAGGTGGGTGTATGTGATGGTGGGTGCATAGGAGGGTGTATCTGACAGAGGGCCCATAGGAGGGTGTATGTGACAGTGTCCGTATAGGAGGGTGTGTGTGACAGTGGGTGCATAGTAGGGTGTATGTGACAGTGGGCCCATAGGAGGGTGTATGTGACAGTGGGTGCATTGTAGGGTGTATGTGACAATGGGTGCATAGTTGGGTTATGTTACAGTGGGCCCATAGGACGGTGCATGTGACAGTGGGTGTGTAGTAGGGTGTATGTGACAATGGGTGCATAGTGGGGTTATGTTACAGTAGGCCCATAGGAGGGTGTATGTGACAGTGGGCCCATAGGAGGGTGTATGCGACAGTGGGTGCATTGTAGGGTGTATGTGACAGTGGGTGCATAGTACGGTGTATGCGACAGTGGGCGCATAGGAGAGTGTATGTGACAGTGGGCGCATATGAGGGTGTTTGTGACAGTGGGTGCTTAGGAGGGTGTATGTGACAGTGGGTGCATAGTAGGGTGTATATGACAGTGGACCCATAGGTGGGTGTATGTGATAGTGGGTGCATAGGATGGTGTATCTGACAGTGGGCCCATAGGAGGGTGTATGTGACAGTGTCCGCATAGGAGGGTGTGTGTGACAGTGGGTGCATAGTAGGGTGAATGTGACAGTGGGCCCATAGGAGGGTGTATGTGACAGTTGGTGTATAGTAGGGTGTAAGTGACAATGGGTGCATAGTAGGTTTATGTTACAGTGGGCCCATAGGAGGGTGTATGTGACAGTGGGCCCATAGGAGGGTGTATGTGACTTTGGGTGCGTAGTAGGGTGTATGTGACATTGGGTGTATAGGAGGGTGTATCTGACAGTGGGCCCATAGGAGGGTGTATGTGACAGTGTCCGCATAGGAGGGTGTGTGTGACAGTGGGTGCATAGTACGGTGTATGTGACAGTGGGCCCATAGGAGGGTGTATGTGACAGTGGGTGCATAGTAGGGTGTATGTGACAGTGGGTACGTAGGAGGGTGTATGTGACATATGGGTGTAATGGTTTAGTCGTCATCACATATCGTGATGGGGAAACAAATGGAACTTGTATTGATACACCTAATGTTGATATGAGAACCGGGCATCGTGGCGGGTCGTGTCGTGGCAACTGTCACGTTAGTTGATCTCAAGCAGCTGTTGGTATGATTTGGAAGCCATGTTGCATCGGGGAGAATCTGAAGTCCCACTCGACATATAGGTGGTGTGGTGGTTTGTTTATTTGAACAGATACAAAAAATTATGTTTTTTTTTACTTTGCGAATTTATGAATGACAAAAATATTTGAAGAACGAATGCACGAAGTGTTCGTCTGTGTCTGTAGCCTTGAACTTGACACATGGATCAACGAACCACCGCCTGAGGACGATGAACCTGAGGAAGTCGTCGCCAAGACCAGCATCTTCCACACAATGGGTGATGACAGGTGAGAGGATCCCTCGATCTTAATCACTTCGCATGGCCTTATTTTGAGTTGTCAAACTGGAAATAAATGTAAGAAAAAAATTCATATTTTTATAAACTCTGGTGTAGGACTATTTGTACAAGTAGCAAACAAATGTTCAATTAATTTGGTCAACCCATTTACTTGTACTTTGTCCCACTAGCTGGATCAGCCGGTCAGTCATGTCTCTACAAAATCCCTCGATACCAGTTATACCAATAGCTTCGCTGACAAATGATGTCAGTTACAAATGGTAAATGACGGTTTGAAGTAATGTAAATTGTCCACTGATCAGATGGGGACGGTTTACATAACTTCCATGGCAAGTAACCGTTCAAGTTCAAAGTTACACTATCTTCATCAGTAATGTAAGTTGTCCACTGATCAGATGGGGACGGTTTACATAACATCTATGGCAAATAACCGTTCAAAGTTACACTGTCTTCATCAGTAATGTAGTTATCCACTGATCAGATGGGGACGGTTTACATAACTTCCATGGCAAATAACTGTTCAAAGTTACACTGTCTTCATCAGTAATGTAAATTGCCCACTGATCAGATGAGGACGGTTTACGTAACTTCCATGGCATGTAACTGTTCAAAGTTACATTATCTTGATCAGATATTTGGTAGGAATACTTAGTAAAAATGTTCTGTGTGTGTGGTGTCATC
>JAHLWY010002021.1:5000-12500 GCA_020002185.1 Paraescarpia echinospica
CCCCATCTACATCAATTTATGAGGTCGCCTTTACCAAAGCCATCTCACCCCTTAGTGAGACGTGCCCTCAGACATGTATATCATGCAATGATTTGGTATTCAACGACAGCTGCTAAACTAGCTTACGATACCGCGTTACGTATTTTGGATCACGCAATAAGACCGCGGTAACAGCCGTGCGACGTGGCAATATGTTGCGAACTGTGCATTGACTATGATGCAACGTACAATGAAAACAGTAGTCTGTAAACACAGGCTAGAGTAGAGAAAACTTTGCAATCAGACTGTGACAAAAATCACGGCAATAAAAAGCTGCCTATTTGAAATCCTGTCGATCGAATAATAAATGCTGTATTATGTATCTAAATTTCCGACCGACCGACCGACCGACCGACCGACCGACCGACTGAAACGAAACATTAAAAAGAGCAATGATCGATTATATAAAGGTCGGAGTTTCGTTTCGTTGTAACCAATATGCCATGGTATGAAAGCAATCTTGCACTAAGGTGTCTTTCATTCAGTATCGTCTAAGCAACATGCTAATGAACTATGTGCATAGTGGAATTTCATTTCAGCTCGAACATTTCAATAAGTTTCCCTGTCAACTTTTTTCTGGTGCTCTTGACACGTCTTTACGTCCACCCACGATTACTCAACTCAAATCGTGATAGCGTATTCTTAATTTCGTTCATCAAATACAACGCCTATCAAATACCCATTATATGGTATGTGTTCTTATGCCATTCAATTTGCCGTACCTTGTTAATGTTAATATATTTACATTGTGTCTTACACGGCTGCAAAGGGGTGTTTTTTTCTCATCCGCTATACAACAATATGAATAGACGTAGTGAACAGCGACGCATTAATCTACCGATGTGGAAGTTTCAAACTTTTAACCATGGAAGCACCGCATGACAAAACGACCAGTGTGTGTACTTTTGTAATGCATGGCCGCCTGGCTAGAGGAACGTAGACGTTTATTGACAATGACACATTGAGCACACATAAGATGAATAATTGTCTGCAATTGTTTTAGGTTTTTTAAGTAACGCTATGAAAACCGAGTCACGATTTCTTGCAGTGTATAATGCATTCCCAATAAAGAGGAATTGAACAACGTTTATTCCGACAGCACGACATTCCAGATAAAAGTAACATTGGCAAACTAGAACGTATTCAGTAAACGCTACTAACGCTACTTGAATTACTAATATAATATAAAATATCAACCAGATTTAACCCTATGGATGCTAACCACACAGCTGAAGGTAGATGTCTGTCACACGTGTAATCAAGAAATCACAAGTTATTAAGTATTCGTACGAAATTCCATTGAAACCGATATTCGTCGTAACCTCTTTTTGGACGCTGCAAAAGGGTTGATATTCCATCATGTTCTTGTTGAATGTGAAAATAGCGGACCTTCAAACAACGGAACAAATTCTGAAATTACGTATCATTCCATAAGCTTGCGGACCCGTCACTTGTAACTGAACAAAAACATGAGTTTTGCTACGGCGTAAAAACGTTTATGAACCAGAGAGAAGCAGAATACCGTAACATCGGGTTAAATTGTTAAGAGGAAGAACGCTGTTAAGACGGAGACGATTTATTGAAAGAAAATGGAGAATAAACCGGAGTAGGAGACAATGGTAGACGATCCCGATCGTTGGACAGGATGCGGGACGGACCAAGTGATGTAGCCGCCACGCCACAATGGACCAAGTGATGTAGCCGCCACGCCACAATGGACCAAGTGATGTAGCCGCCACGCCACAATGGGCCATGTGATGTAGCCGCCACGCCACAATGGGCCAAGTGATGTAGCCGCCACGCCACAATGGGCCAAGTGATGTAGCCGCCACGCCACAATGGGCCAAGTGATGTAGCCGCCACGCCATAATGGGCCAAGTGATGTAGCCGCCACGCCACAATGGGCCAAGTGATGTAGCCGCCACGCTACAATGGGCCAAGTGATGTAGCCGCCACGCCACAATGGACCAAGTGATGTAGCCGCCACGCCACAATGGGCCAAGTGATGTAGCCGCCACGCCACAATGGGCCAAGTGATGTAGCCGCCACGCCACAATGGGCCAAGTGATGTAGCCGCCACGCCACAATGGACCAAGTGATGTAGCCGCCACGCCACAATGGACCAAGTGATGTAGCCGCCACGCCACAATGGACCAAGTGATGTAGCCGCCACGCCACAATGGACCAAGTGATGTAGCCGCCACGCCACAATGGACCAAGTGATGTAGCCGCCACGCCACAATGGACCAAGTGATGTAGCCGCCACGCCACAATGGGCCAGTGGAAAGAAGAAGAAGACAACGAAGATGGCAGTAAGATAAACACGTCGACGACGACGACGACGACGACGACTACGACGACGACGACGACGACTACGACGACGACGACGACGACGACTACGACGACGACGACGACGACGACGACTACGACGACGACGACGACGACGACGACGACTACGACGACGACGACGAAGAGCAAATGTGAAGCGGAAGAAGAAACACAATAATACGAAGAAGTAGAAGAAAATGTAGAATGTGACGACGGCGGAGAAGAATGTGAGAAGAAGTAGAAGAAGACGACGAAGGAAAAATACGTAGCTAATGAAGAAGAAGAAGAATAAGATTAAGAAGAAGAAATAAGAAACATAAGACGAAGAAAGCAAAACTATGTCTGTTTAATGGACTACGATGATTGATGTGCGGAATGAATGCAGCGCAGCTTCGTGCCTTCTGGATTCCTTCTAGTAATTCGTCGCGGATTCCACGGTGGTCTCTGCTGGCGTTATGTCACCAAGTGACAGGTGACGTATATATAACGGGTGTTGTCCCATGTCACCTGCCGACAGGTACAAGGGGCAGCCCACAGGGTGCCCCCAAGCAACGGTCGTGTTGAGTCACGCGATATCGTCCAAGGGACGATTATATCCTTTGTGGCTCTAACAAGCCGTTCTCTGCCTGCCGGCCCCCGACACTTATCTCGGAGCTGGTTCAGTCTCACGGCGATAAAGTACGTAAATTAGAGCATCGGCTTTTGTCCGTGTCTTAGTTGCGTGGATCCGGTGCTCTTCACTTTGTCCGATCCTGTAGGCCGTTTATTTTCCAGTAGGTGGCGCCATGTGTTACAATAGGACGTTGTCTGCGAGATTATGCGTAATCTACTATGAACTATGTAGGCGTTAAACGGTAATACCTACTTCACTCGTTCATCGTTTGTTACCAAATATTGGCTTCATTCATTGTGGCCTAATATTTGCTCCATTTAAAGTATTATGCCGTACAGAGTCGACGTGTACTAGTTCACGGTTGGTATTACTACGTGTATGCATGTTGCCCACGCAGTTGCGGTCTGCTGTTTCCGCCGCAGGTGTCCAGTACACTTTAGCAGTCGGTAATGGCCTATGAATACGAGTGCTGTCGCGCAAAAACATAGGAATGCTGTTGGCGACTGAAATGATTCGGACATTTTACCAATATAGGCATATAGTTATAGGTTACATTGTGGTTTATTTTACATTACTATATATGATACTTCTTATAATTATATCCGCTGCGAACGTGTAAGTCCAACTTGCTAAACGTACAGTAGCGTGTAAGAAGCTGTGCAGAATCTCTTTAACAATTAATTTTGTTTTCACGCAACACGCATGCAAACAATAGCTACCCTTCATTTATTTGCGTGACGTTACCATAAATAGTTGAACTCCGGACTGTCATGTTACAACAGACAACTATCCGCCCCTTGTCCGCTGTGGGAAAACACTCTCCATTATTATATTGTTATAGATATTAGGTGGCTTAGAAAAGTTCTAAATTACGACTATACTTAAATCCACTTTCGGCGCATGCTTTATGACTGGACTTGAAAGGAACACTGAATGTGTAATTATTGGTAGTTATGTGGGCGTGGTTCTCCCTCCCCCTCCCTCCCTCCCTCCCTCTCTCTCTCTCTCTCTCTCTCTCTCTCTCTCTCTCCCCCACTCTCTCGGTTAGCCCCCCTCTCTCACTCTGTCATACACACACACACACACACACACACACACACACACACACACACACACACACACACACACACACACACACATTCATGCATCTACAAATATCAACGTACAAGTAAAACTGTGTTCGTACACTACACGAGTACTAATAAGACTGTAGTCTATGAGTCACATGTCGGACAATTAAAAACTCTGTTCACCTTTACCATTCCACACATTGGGCTGTCAGAACAAAACCACAATATTCTACTTTGTCCCCCATATGACAGTTGCTCTGTGCGATGTTTGATATACCATACGTTTTAGCTACAACCAAGTTCTATTGGCATTATCACAAATGCGCTGATTTATGTAAGACAATAGCTCATTTGATAGTTTGCGATACCATGGTGCCTTCATGGCTGACTGACGTGACGTGCGTATATACATGACATATCGATGCTGTCACTCATCGTCTTGTGCCACAATGCGTTTCGTCCTGGGGATGATGGCTCGTTTGTTACCGATGTCCGTCATACCCTGCAGACAAAACAAGATATAGTATTACAATCGGAAACACCGTCACCTCTCATTCTTATTAACCAACGCCACGAGGTACCTTGTCAGCCTGAGGAGATGATTGCTGCGAGATACAAAGGTACGGTACCAAATCGACGACAGCTTGTCATGTTGTAGGCATGTCCAGTCAATTGTCTGACGCCCAGGAAACGACAATAGTACGCATGGTTTGCGGTATGCTGATGGTTATCGAAACGGTAAACCAGCTAGGTGACACAGATTGTACGATGTTCTACGGGGGTTGTCAAGAGCATCCTCAAGGTCGATGTTGAACTTGACGTTTATGTGTAAACCATTTGTTATATGGACGCATATCTCCTGTTGTTGTTACTAAAAAATACAATTTGGTCCTGTTAGGATTGTGAGAGAGCTAACTACCGCGAAAAGCAATTCCAACATACCAATAAAAGACAAAGATGGCAGAGTGCTTCTAACAAACGAGGAACAAGACACGAGGTGAATTGAACACTTCCGAGAAGTACTAAATCAACCAACACCAACCACACTCTTCAACTTCGAACAGGAACCAAACATAAAAGAGCTTGATGTCATCACCAATGACATCACCAGGGCAGAAGTTTCCAAAGCCATCGATAGCCTCAAGAACAACAAGGCAGCGGGCCTTGATGAAGTATCGGCCGAACTATTGAAACATGGCAAGGACGGGGTTGTAGACGAGTTAACCTACTTGTTCAATCTGATCTGGTCTGAGGAGGAAGTTCCTGATGATTGGAGACGAGGAGTGATCGTGACGTTACCAAAGAAGGGGTGCCTGAGCGATTGCAATAACTGGCGAGGAATAACATTGATGTCAGTACCTGGAAAAGTGTTCTGCAGTGTGATCCTAAACCGGCTGAAGACAGCAGTTGACCAACACCTCCGGGAGGAACAAGCTGGTTTTCGAAGAGGAAGGTCATGCTGTGAGCAGATCTTCACATTGCGAAACATCATCGAACAAAGCAGAGAGTTCCAGATACCTCTTTTAGTCAATTTAATTGACTTTAAGAAGGCTTTCGACAGTGTCCACAGAAATTCGCTGTGGCAAATCCTGAAGCTATACGGCATACCAAGCAAATATATAGACATTTTCAAATCGCTATACCGAAACACCAACTGCTGCATCAAGACCAACGATGGCTACACAGACATGTTCGATATAGAGACAGGTGTACGTCAAGGTTGCATCCTGTCCCCTTTCCTCTTTGTTGTTGTTATCGACTTCATCATGAGGAAAACGATGAAAGATCCGAACTTTGGTGTTAAATGGATAAATAATAGGTTGACAGACCTTGACTTTGCCGATGATATTGCACTGCTCAGCCACACGCCGGAGATCCTACAAGAGATGACCAATAATTTAAACAAAAATGGAGAGATGGTCGGATTACGAATCAGCTATGGGAAGACAAAAACATTGTCAGCTGGTGATGGATCTGACCCCCACATTGTGATCGGTCAGGAAGAGTTGCAATGCGTCGAGAACTTCCCTTACCTTGGAAGCTACATCTCTAGGAAAGGCGACGCGGAAGTAGATGTACGAGCGAGGATAGGCAAGGCATCAGCAGTGTTCCAAAGACTACGTCCAATATGGTCCAGTAACACCATCAGAAAGGACATAAAACTACGTCTTTACATGTCAATCGTAATACCAACAGCGATATATGCCTGTGAAACGTGGAAGAATACGGCGAGGATATCAAAAAAACTAGACGTATTTCATCGACGATGTCTCCGGTTCATACTGGGCATATCGTGGAGAGAACACACCACAAATGAAGAAGTGATGAGGAGGGCAGGTCTGGACAGCCTGCATCACATAGTTAAGTCTCGACGACGAAGACTAGCGGGACATATCCTACGCCTACCAAGAGAGAGAACAGCACATGTAGCAATGGACTGGGTGCCTGAAGGTGGAAATAGAAGGAGAGGAAGGCCGACTAAGACCTGGTGCAAGACGTTTAAAGAAGATCTGGCAGAGATGGAAATCACCTGGAATGAGGCCAAAGAAATTGCAAAAGACCGTAGTAGATGGAGAAAGCTCGTCGCCCGATGTCCCGAAAGGAACAGGAGGAACTAAGTCTAAGTAAGTAAGGTGTAACGGTGTTAATAATTATCAATAACTTGGCTTATTTACCGGACCATTGCATCCCTTTGTGTTGGCGCTGTATTACTACGTGTAATGCCTCACTAAAGCCTCACCCCAAACTTATAACATCGGTCGTACACGCAGTCATGCACTGCCTTAACTGTTCCATGTACGCCAGTGGACACAAAAACCCACAAAACATATTTTGTGTGTAAATTGTTATTTATTAAACAAACAAACAAACCAACCAACAAACAACTAAAATGCACTTGTTTATCTTTTCCTCTTTTGCATTATTCTGCTTAATTTGCTTAATTCATGTTTACTCATTACGAATATTAATTGCGCATGTTTGAAGATGACGTAGGCGCTGTCTGGATGTGTACTCAAAGACTTTTAATGTATTTAAAAATAGTCATACAATTTTAGCACGAAAGGCAATGTTAAACGTATATGAGTAGTTCCCATTCCACATAAGTAATTGTATGGCTGTAGTAGCAGCACAGTTGAATTTACTAAACTAAGCCCGTGAAAATATGTAACTAGTTATTAACAATTGCAAGATTTGATTAATTAAATCAAACAATTTAGCCGCAGTTGACAATATTATATGCCATAGAAAGAATGTTCGTATCTTTCCGTTTAGTGTTATTACACCAATTTGAGCTATTACGCCTATTGGCACTATTAATCTGGCACTATTAACCTGGCATTCCTGGGTAAATGACGAGTCTCGTGAAAAGCCGAAAATAGTGTTAACTTTGTATCATTTTTTCTGGTTATGTACCCATCTATTTAACAAACGTTTACACAGAATCTGTGG
>JAHLWY010002022.1:0-13916 GCA_020002185.1 Paraescarpia echinospica
AGGAGGTTGTGGTGATGAATCTCTGAAGGAATGCTACAAGTGATACGACTGGAAGACTGATGCTGACTTCAATATGACTTGAGTGAGGAGGTTGTGGTGATGAATCTCTGAAGGAATGCTACAAGTGATACGACTGGAAGACTCTGATGCTGACTTCAATATGACTTGAGTGAGGAGGTTGTGGTGATGAATCTCTGAAGGAATGCTACAAGTGATACGACTGGAAGACTCTGATGCTGACTTCAATATGACTTGAGTGAGGAGGTTGTGGTGATGAATCTCTGAAGGAATGCTACAAGTGATACAACTGGAAGACTCTGATACTGACTTCAATATGACTTGAGTGAGGAGGTTGTGGTGATGAATCTCTGAAGGAATGCTACAAGTGATACGACTGGAAGACTCTGATACTGACTTCAATATGACTTGAGTGAGGAGGTTGTGGTGATGAATCTCTGAAGGAATGCTACAAGTGATACGACTGGAAGACTCTGCAATGCTATGAGAACTTAACACAAAGTGACATTGTTGGAGAACAATGACATTGATAGTGTCACTCACATTCGCAGGAACTCTCGTTATGATGATTTGAATACTGTATTATTCTTGTTCTGCAAACATGTTTTAATGCCAAAATATATCAGTATTGAATTAGTTCAATACTGATATATCGGTGATTGAGTCAATGAATATACATATATAATCAAACACCAATATATCGATATTGACTTTATTCATTATCAATATAATGTTGGCATTAAAACAATTGTTTTTATTTTATATACATACATATATATAATGTGACTGACTATAATGAGGCGCTAACCTGCAAAACATGTCAAGTGGTAAAATCACAAAAATTAATAATTATGTTTTAATGCTGCCACCAAGTAAATGATGATAGATGTAAATGTTTTGCAAAAACACATAATACGCGATGCAATTGTGTACATATGTTTGGTATGTGCATAACAATTGTGTACATATGTTTGGTATGTGCATAACAATTGTGTACATATGTTTGGTATGTGCATAACAATTGTGTACATATGTTTGGTATGTGCATAACAATTGTGTACATATGTTTGGTATGTGCATAACAATTGTGTACATATGTTTGGTATGTGCATAACAATTGTGTACATATGTTTGGTATGTGCATAACAATTGTGTACATATGTTTGGTATGTGCATAACAATTGTGTACATATGTTTGGTATGTGCATAACAATTGTGTACATATGTTTGGTATGTGCATGACAATTGTGTACATATGTTTGGTATGTGCATAACAATTGTGTACATATGTTTGGTATGTGCATAACAATTGTGTACATATGTTTGGTATATGCACAACAATTGTGTACATATGTTTGGTATGTGCATAACAATTGTGTACATATGTTTGGTATGTGCATAACAATTGTGTATATATGTTTGGTATGTGCATGACAATTGTGTACATATGTTTGGTATGTGCATAACAATTGTGTACATATGTTTGGTATGTGCATAACAATTGTGTACATATGTTTGGTATGTGCATAACAATTGTATACATATGTTTGATATGTGCATGACAATTGTGTACATATGTTTGGTATGTGCTCAACAATTGTATACATATGTTTGGTATGTGCACAACAATTGTGTACATATGTTTGGTATGTGCTCAACAATTGTGTACATATGTTTGGTATGTGCACAACAATTGTGTACATATGTTTGGTATGTGCACAACAATTGTGTACATATGTTTGGTATGTGCACAACAATTGTGTACATATGTTTGGTATGTGCTCAACAATTGTGTACATATGTTTGGTATGTGCTCAACAATTGTGTACATATGTTTGGTATGTGCACAACAATTGTGTACATATGTTTGGTATGTGCACAACAATTGTGTACATATGTTTGGTATGTGCACAACAATTGTGTACATATGTTTGGTATGTGCTGGCACAATTTGTGTACATATGTTTATTATGTGCTCAATTGTGTACATATGTTTGGTATGTGCTCAACAATTGTGTACATATGTTGAGTATGTGCACAACAATTGTGTATATGTTTTAGTATGCATGACAATTGTGTACATATGTTTGGTATGTGCATAACAATTGTGTACATATGTTTGATATGTGCATGACAATTGTGTACATATGTTTGGTATGTGCTCAACAATTGTATACATATGTTTGGTATGTGCTCAACAATTGTGTACATATGTTTGGTATGTGCACAACAATTGTGTACATATGTTTGGTATGTGCACAACAATTGTGTACATATGTTTGGTATGTGCACAACAATTGTGTACATATATTTGGTATGTGCACAACAATTGTGTACATATGTTTGGTATGTGCACAACAATTGTGTACATATGTTTGGTATGTGCTCAACAATTGTGTACATATGTTTGGTATGTGCTCAACAATTGTGTACATATGTTTGGTATGTGCTCAACAATTGTATACATATGTTTTGTATGTGCATGACAATTGTGTACATATGTTTGGTATGTGCATAACAATTGTGTACATATGTTTGATATGTGCATGACAATTGTGTACATATGTTTGGTATGTGCTCAACAATTGTATTCATATGTTTGGATTGTGCTCAACAATTGTGTACATATGTTTGGTATGTGCTCAACAATTGTATACATATGTTTGGTATGTGCTCAACAATTGTGTACATATGTTTGGTATGTGCTCAACAATTGTATACATATGTTTGGTATGTGCTCAACAATTGTGTACATATGTTTGGTATGTGCTCAACAATTGTATACATATGTTTGGTATGTGCATAACAATTGTGTACATATGTTTGGTATGTGCTCAACAATTGTGTACATATATATATTTGGTATGTGCTCAACAATTGTGTACATATGTTTGGTATGTGCTCAACAATTGTATACATATGTTTGGTATGTGCATAACAATTGTATACATATGTTTGGTATGTGCTCAACAATTGTGTACATATGTTTGGTATGTGCTCAACAATTGTATACATATGTTTGGTATGTGCTCAACAATTGTGTACATATGTTTGGTATGTGCTCAACAATGGTATACATATGTTTGGTATGTGCATAACAATTGTGTACATATGTTTGGTATGTGCTCAACAATTGTGTACATATGTTTGGTATGTGCTCAACAATTGTATACATATGTTTGGTATGTGCATGACAATTGTGTACATATGTTTGGTATGTGCTCAACAATTGTGTACATATGTTTGGTATGTGCTCAACAATTGTATACATATGTTTGGTATGTGCATGATAATTGTGTACATATGTTTGGTATGTGCATAACAATTGTGTACATATGTTTGGTATGTGCATAACAATTGTGTACATATGTTTGATATGTGCATGACAATTGTGTACATATGTTTGGTATGTGCACAACAATTGTGTACATATGTTTGGTATGTGCACAACAATTGTATACATATGTTTGGTATGTGCACAACAATTGTGTACATATGTTTGGTATGTGCACAACAATTGTGTACATATGTTTGGTATGTGCACAACAATTATGTACATATGTTTGGTATGTGCACAACAATTATGTACATATGTTTGGTATGTGCACAACAATTGTATACATATGTTTAGTATGTGCACAACAATTGTGTACATATGTTTGGTATGTGCACAACAATTGTGTACATATGTTTGGTATGTGCACAACAATTGTGTACATATGTTTGGTATGTGCACAACAATTGTGTACATATGTTTGGTATGTGCACAACAATTGTGTACATATGTTTGGTATGTGCTCAACAATTGTGTACATATGTTTGGTATGTGCTCAACAATTGTATACATATGTTTGGTATGTGCACAACAATTGTGTACATATGTTTGGTATGTGCACAACAATTGTGTACATATGTTTGGTATGTGCACAACAATTGTGTACATATGTTTGGTATGTGCACAACAATTGTGTACATATGTTTGGTATGTGCACAACAATTGTGTACATATGTTTGGTATGTGCACAACAATTGTGTACATATGTTTGGTATGTGCACAACAATTGTGTACATATGGTTGGTATGTGCACAACAATTATGTACATATGTTTGGTATTTGCACAACAATTGTGTACATATGTTTGGTATATGCATAACAATTGTGTGCATATGTTTGGTATGTGCACAACAATTGTGTACATATGTTTGGTATGTGCACAACAATTGTGTACATATGTTTGGTATGTGCATAACAATTGTGTACATATGTTTGGTATGTGCATAACAATTGTATACATATGTTTGATATGTGCATGACAATTGTGTACATATGTTTGGTATGTGCTCAACAATTGTATACATATGTTTGGTATGTGCACAACAATTGTGTACATATGTTTGGTATGTGCTCAACAATTGTGTACATATGTTTGGTATGTGCTCAACAATTGTGTACATATGTTTGGTATGTGCACAACAATTGTGTACATATGTTTGGTATGTGCACAACAATTGTGTACATATGTTTGGTATGTACTCAACAATTGTGTACATATGTTTGGTATGTGCTCAACAATTGTGTACATATGTTTGGTATGTGCACAACAATTGTGTACATATGTTTGGTATGTGCACAACAATTGTATACATATGTTTGGTATGTGCTCAACAATTGTGTACATATGTTTGGTATGTGCACAACAATTGTGTACGTATGTGTGGTATGTGCACTGTATTGTGTATTGGCTCATTACATGTTTGGTTACGAGGCTATGCGACTCGCGCATGCGGGTTAGACACCAGCATTTAAGCGATAGTAGCAGCGGGATCGACCTCATTCATTCAAAATTCTTGGGGAGTATTCACAGCATTTATTCAACTTATTTGGATTTCGATTGATGTAGGTAGAATGTAGTTGTGCTTTATGCTACGTGAGTGTGTTCATGTAATTGTGTAATATTGATCAGGTTTAGAATTCCCACCCTCCCTCCTTTTAACAATGGGTGGATGTTTATTAGTTTAGCAGCTTTAAACTGCTATGTGGTGGATTGTACCACAGGAATGTCACGGTAAAAACCGTATTGAATATTTGCTGATTAAAGGTCTGACGCTTTTCCCTGGACAGTACGAGGTTTTGCCATCAGGACTTTTCCTCAAATTATGTACACAGGGTTTTTAGGGCGGAAATAAGTTGATGTACTTATGTTATATGGTGGGTAGAGTGACACCCCCACATATAGAAATGTATATATGGGGGCAGAGTGACACCCCCACACATGGTGAATTGTATGTATTGGTGGAATGACCCACACACGTATGGTGAATTGTATATATTGATGGAGTGACCCACACACATATGGTGAATTGTATATATTGGTGGAGTGACCCACACACATATGGTGAATTGTATATATTGGTGGAGTGACCCCCCACATATAGAAATGTATATATTGGTGGAGTGACCCCCCACACATATGGTGAATTGTATATATTGGTGGAGTGACCCATACACATATGGTGAATTGTATATATTGGTGGAGTGACCCACACACATATGTTGAATTGTATATATTGGTGGAGTGACCCACACACACATATGTTGAATTGTATATATTGGTGGAGTGACCCACACACACATATGGTGAATTGTATATATTGGTGGAGTGACCCCCACACATATGTTGAATTGTATATATTGGTGGAGTGACCCACACACACATATGTTGAATTGTATATATTGGTGGAGTGACCCACACACACATATGGTGAATTGTATATATTGGAGTGACCCACACACATATGGTGAATTGTATGTATTGGTGGAATGACCCCCCACACATATGGTGAATTGTATGTATTGGTGGAATGACCCACACACATATGGTGAATTGTATATATTGGTAGAGTGACCCACACACATATGGTGAATTGTATATATTGGTGGAGTGACCCACACACATATGGTGAATTGTATATATTGGTGGAGTGACCCACACACACATATGGTGAATTGTATATATTGGTGGAGTGACCCACACACATATGGTGAATTGTATATATTGGTGGAGTGACCCACCCATGGTGAATTGTATGTATTGGTGGAGTGACCCCCACACATATGGTGAATTGTATATATTGGTGGAGTGACCCACACACCTGTGGTGAATTGTATGTATTGGTGGAGTGACCCCCACACACATGGTGAATTGTATATATTGGTGGAGTGACCCACACACATATGGTGAATTGTATGTATTGGTGGAGTGACCCACACACATATGGTGAATTGTTCATATTGGACAGTAGTGATTAGCAGTCAGGGGCCGGCATGCTTGCTGTGGTTATTGTGACAATGGAGGTGTATGCAATTAATAACAGTAGTTAATAAAATTGCATGTCATTAATTTGGCCTAATTCAATTTATACCTGACTTGCGTTGTTTCTTCTGCATAACTATATGTTTGATATGTGTATAACAATTGTGTATATATGTTTGGTATGTGCATAACAATTGTGTATATATGTTTGGTATGTGCATAACAATTTTCAACAGAAAGCAACTTATATATGAACACAATGCAAATATGGTTTTTTTTAAAGAAATGCCTCATTATAAATATCAACTGTATATTTGAATGGTATCAATGTATATATGTATGTACATGAGCTATTCTTTCAAAATGTATGATAATGTTAAAGTAACAACATAAATTCTAAACTTGTATGTTTTTTAAACTAGTTTTAGTTATATCAAGTGTGCTAATATAGGAATGAAGCAGCAAAGTTTAATATGAAATATTAGTGGAGAAATCAAAGTTTAACATATCCATGGTTAAAATGTTAAATTTGATATCTTCAACAAATGATATCTTGAAAAATGCTTTATTTATTTTGATACTTGTTTAAATAGATCAGCTGATCATGATAGCAAGCCAATCATACAAAATGTGATAAACATAATAAATATATTATTTGAAATGTTCTTTGGCATCTATATAACAAAGGTTTTTGTGTGACAAATGTTCACTCTTGTGAGAATGGCCCTTTATAAATGCATTAATCCCTATGTAATAATTATATGTTTCTTGTTTGTACTCGCAATCACATATACACACAAACATACGCAGGTGCATACATGCATGCACACGCACACACACACACACACACACACACACTGTAGACTTACAGTAGATATTGCTACATACAGTAGAACTCCTCCAAGCAGCCATCGATTCAATACGGCCAGGCTATCTCAGTTGTTTACTGTAGACTTACAGTAGATATTGCTACATACAGTAGAACTCCTCCAAGCTGCCATCGATTCAATACGGCCAGGCTATCTAAGTTATGCTTATGTAATCAGTGTATACGCACAACCAGTAGTGTTTGGATACTGTGAACAGTCGAACACCAGCAAGGTCTTGAACTTGACACACACAACTCTGAAACATCACTACCATGAATTTCACAACTCAACAGAGACATTAGGCAAACAGCTGACATACATTTACAGGTTAATGGGTTAGATTAGATCCCATCCCATAATGAGGTCGACAGGCTCAGTTCCTGGCCATACTATGATCACTTGTTAACTCAATCGTAGGAAGATTCCCTTTACGTAGACATTGCCTGCGTGTATGGAGGTTGGGCATCGAAGTAGTTTTCTAAGGAAACACTACTTTATGAGAAATACTGTTTAATATGGTGTTGTCTAAACTGTCACGATTGTGTTATATTAATGTTTACTGAACGACTGATCCTAAAAGAATGAAGACGAGACTCACCAGAAATAGTTGCTTGTAGCCGAGACCGGCAGTCTTCATGGCAAGTAGAGTCTGGATGAACTGGGGCATCGGTGCCAGGAATGCTCCTGCAACAACACACCTCGCTACAGCACATAGACAACACTCCTCACTACAGCACGCAGACAACACACCTCACTACAGCGTACAGACAACACACCTCGCTACAGCGTACAGACAACACACCTCGCTACAGCATGCATACAACACACCTCACAACAGCATAGACAACACGCCTCACTACAGCTTACAGACAACACACCTCACACAGTGCACAGACAACACACCTCGCTACAGCATGCAGACAACACACCTCACAACAGCATAGACAACACGCCTCACTACAGTGCACAGACAACACACCTCGCTACAGCATGCAGGCAATACACCTCACTACAACTCATAGACAACACACCTCACTGTAGCTCATAGACAACATACCTCGCTACAGCACACACTCAACACACCTCGCTACAGCACACATACAATACACCCCACTACAGCGCACAGACAACACCCTTTGCTACAGTGCAGAGACATCACACCTCGCTACAGCACACAGACAACACACCTCAGAACAGCACAGATAATTCTCCTCACTACAGCGCACAGACAACACACTTAGCTACAGGGGAGAGCCATCACACCTCGATACAGCACACATACAACACACCTCAGTACAACACAGACAACGCTCCTCACTACAGCACACAGACAACACACTTAGCTACAGGGGAGAGCCATCACACCTCGATACAGCACACATACAACACACCTCAGTACAACACAGACAACGCTCCTCACTACAGCGCACAGACAACATGCTCCACTAGAATTAATAGAAAACAACTCGCTACAGCGCACATACAACTAAACTCGCCACAGTGCACAGTCTTATGATGACAACACCTATCATACAATGCAACAGTCGCTTTGTAACAACTCATTTGGCAACAACGCATAATCATGGCGACATTGCACACACATCTTGGTAAAGATTTGTTTATGCAGGGATAGGAAAACACAGAATCTACTCTATTTCTTTCCCTGGCAGTTTATGTCATCGCCATCGTCAACGGGTGTTACATGTGACGTTTGCCTGCTGTTTTCCGATCGGTGTCTTCAGGCCAAGTTTGGTTCGCTTAATGGAATGTCCACGTGTGTGGTTACTAATGAACGCCTCATTCATGTTCCAAGTGTCATGTAGGCAACGTAGATACGCAGCCATTGAGCCACTTATAATCGAGCTAGCGTATGTACGCAGGTATGTTAAAAGATTAACGTTTACCTCTTAGACGGCTTGAACCTCGATCAAGAACCAAACTTTCACGGATTAATCTACGACCCCTAAAATAGGACGTAGGACCTGTATTTTTTCAAAATGTCCCGTATATGTCAAGATTCCAACATTTTATGGGGTAAACCAGTTGTTCGGAATGTAACACGTAATGTGCGCGTATTATGTTAAACGCAATCTAACAATCATTGCAGCACGTGCGCGCAGCAAATACTTCGAGAAAACGGCCATGGAGTTGGCAACGTGGAGTACGTAATCGCTAACACAACATTCCCTACGTCTACGTATCCTTACGTTGGCCCAACATTGACCTAATGTAGTAAAATCTTCACAACTTTGCCTACCATTTGCAAATGTTGGCCTACACTTACCATAGAACATAATTGTTATCTGGGATCATGAACAATTAAGATGGCGATCAACCACTAACGACTTTTTTATTGTAGTTGCAAATGGTTAGATTGTAGTAATTATTTTAGGTGCATTCATTTTACACCAAAAAAGGAAAATTAAATGCCTTTTATACCCTTTTAAAGTATCGGAATGTGAAGAGCAATTAATTAATTCGTTATTGTATGTATCTCGTATTATATGTGGCGTATTTATTTCCTTGGCTGTGTGTGGACCGTCATGTTATGTCTGAAATAAATGTATTGATTAGTTGATTGGATTTTCCTTAATATAAATACACAGACAAGAAGCATGTTTCTTTGTATTCTTGGCATAAACATAAGTCGGCCTCACAAATAAAATAAGAAAATGGTCATTCGGTTTTTATAAATTGTGAAACAGAACAGCAATTGAAAAAATATCATAATTACAAGGTATATTGATAATATAGTTACTTATAATTATTTTATATACAAGCTTCACTCTGTACCTGGGATCTCACAAGAATTCAAAGTGAATGCTGGTTTGAGACAGGGGAGTTCACTGAGCCAACTACTGTTTATCGCAATGATGAAACTGATAAGATGACAGACCAATACGAAATATATTCTCCAGAAACTACTATATGCAGACGATCTATCGGTGGTAGCGGACGGGGAAGCGGATTTACAGGAACAACTGATAGGGTGGAAGGATATATTCAGCAAACATGGACTGAATGTGAACCTGGAGAAGACAGAGGTGCTGTGGGTTGGTCAACAAAGCAACGAATTGGAAATACAACTGAAGGGGTAGAACATAAAACAAAGAGACAGTTCTGTATACCTGGGCGAAGCAGTATGTGGGGATGGCTCCTCAGAGACAAAATGCGCAGGAGAATACAAGCTGGGGCGAATGCATTGAGGAAAGTAGACGGTGTGATTGGGAGACGGGCACATATCGCGAAAATTCAAGGGAAAGATACTATGCACATATTTGACACCAGCCTATATGTATGGCCTAGAAATTATAGCAATGACAGAGAAACGACAGGAGAGGGTACAAGTGTGCGAAAACAACTGGGTCAAGAGAATTGCAGGGGTAAAGAGAGTAGATAACCAAACAGCGGAAGAGCTGAGAGAGGATATTGCTGTGAAAGAAAATTTCAAGAAGAAGTTGGTGAGAAGTCGATTGAAATGTGCAGGACACATGGAGCGAATGGGAGAAGGAAGGTTGGGACAAAAAGCAGATGCCCGGAGAGTGGAAAGAAAAATAAGACGAGGGCGACTGAGACTGAGGTGGGAGGATTGCGTGAAGATAGACCTGGAGGGATGGAAATGTGAATGGAGAAAAAGAGCAAAAGACCGAGGAGAATGGAGAAGGGTGGTAGAGAAAGTAGAGCACGCGCAATGAGGAGGAATAGAGAGAAAAAAGAGGAAGAGAAATACAAGAAAATGTCGACGTATCCAAGCCAGCCTCACCCCTGAACGATGAACGATGAGGATAACAACAACAACTTCACTACATATAATATACTTCACTGTAACATACGTAACTACATACCAATCCGGTTTCTGGCTCTGTGTATGTCATACACAGAAACGCGTGTTTTCATTGGATGTTTCTTAACAGTTCCGTAAAACCGTCGCAATCCATTTACGTTTGTTTATATTTATTTATCCAATTAAATTAATACATAATACAGTCACGCTGTTGGGTGTAGCTCTCAGTTGGTGACAATGGAGACACATCACTCATGTCCCATTACAATAAGACAGTCACGCTGTTGTGTGTAGCTCTCAGTTGGTGACAATGGAGACACATCACTCATGTCCCATTACAATAAGACAGTCACGCTGTTGTGTGTAGCTCTCAGTTGGTGACAATGGAGACACATCACTCATGTCCCATTACAATAAGACAGTCACGCTGTTGTGTGTAGCTCTAAGTTGGTGACAATGGAGACACATCACTCATGTCCCATTACAATAAGACAGTCACGCTGTTGGGTGTAGCTCTCAGTTGGTGACAATGGAGACACATCACTCATGCCCCATTACAATAAGACAGTCACGCTGTTGGGTGTAGCTCTCAGTTGGTGACAATGGAGACACATCACTCATGTCCCATTACAATAAGACAGTCACGCTGTTGGGTGTAGCTCTCAGTTGGTGACAATGGAGACATATCACTCATGTCCCATTACAATAAGACAGTCACGCTGTTGGGTGTAGCTCTCAGTTGGTGACAATGGAGACACATCACTCATGTCCCATTACAATAAGACAGTCACGCTGTTGGGTGTAGCTCTAAGTTGGTGACAATGGAGACACATCACTCATGTCCCATTACAATAAGACAGTCACGCTGTTGGGTGTAGCTCTCAGTTGGTGACAATGGAGACACATCACTCATGTCCCATTACAATAAGACAGTCACGCTGTTGGGTGTAGCTCTAAGTTGGTGACAATGGAGACATATCACTCATGTCCCATTACAATAAGACAGTCACGCTGTTGGGTGTAGCTCTAAGTTGGTGACAATGGAGACACATCACTCATGCCCCATTACAATAAGACAGTCACGCTGTTTGGTTTAGCTCTCAGTTGGTGACAATGGGGACTGATCACTCATGTACAATTACAATAAGACAGTCACGCTGTTGGGTGTAGCTTTCAGTTGGTGTCAATGGAGACACATCACTCATGTCCCATTACAATAAGACAGAAACGCTGTTGGGTGTAGCTTTCTGTTGGTGACAATGGAGACACATCACTCATGTCCCATTACAATAAGACAGTCACGCTGTTGTGTGTAGCTCTCAGTTGGTGACAATGGAGACACATCACTCATGCCCCATTACAATAAGACAGTCACGCTGTTGTGTGTAGCTCTCAGTTGGTGACAATGGAGACACATCACTCATGTCCCATTACAATAAGACAGTCACGCTGTTGGGTGTAGCTCTAAGTTGGTGACAATGGAGACACATCACTCATGCCCCATTACAATAAGACAGTCACGCTGTTTAGTTTAGCTCTCAGTTGGTGACAATGGGGACTGATCACTCATGTACAATTACAATAAGACAGTCACGCTGTTGGGTGTAGCTTTCAGTTGGTGTCAATGGAGACACATCACTCATGTCCCATTACAATAAGACAGAAACGCTGTTGGGTGTAGCTTTCTGTTGGTGACAATGGAGACACATCACTCATGTCCCATTACAATAAGACAGTCACGCTGTTTGGTTTAGCTCTCAGCTGGTGACAATGGGGACTGATCACTCATGTCCCATTACAACAAGACAGTCACACTGTTGGGTGTAGCTCTCAATTGGTGACAATGGGGATTGATCACTCATGTCCCATTACAACAAGACAGTCACACTGTTGGGTGTAGCTCTCAATTGGTGACAATGGGGACTGATCACTCATGTCCCATTACAACAAGACAGTCACGCTGTTGGGTGTAGTTTTCAGTTGGTGACAATGGGGACACACCACTCATGTCCCATTACAACAAGACAGTCACACTGTTGGGTGTAGCTCTCAATTGGTGACAATGGGGACTGATCACTCATGTCGCATTACAACAAGACAGTCACGCAGTTGGGTGTAGTTCTCAGTTGGTAACAATGGAGACTGGTCATTCATGGCCCTTTTAGTGTGCAGCGGAGGAATTCTTGGCAGACTTCGTCAAATTGCAATGGCGAGTTGGATGTTGGTGCGAGTGTGCCATCTGTAGGCGCTGAGACGGGCCGTATCGTAGTTGTGCAGGTACTCGGCTGCAACATCAATTCAACATATTAACAACTTCATCGGTAAAGTAAAGATGGCTATTTATATGAATTGAGACCCAAGCACAGAGTCAGTCCCCACAAACTGCACCTCAAAAACAATGGATATATCACCTCGGATCCAAACCAACCACTACCGACAAAACAAACTTTCAACTCTAGTCTAAGTTTCAAAGATGCTTAACAATGGAACCTACCCAAAATCACAAACCCCGACGTTTTGATTGACACTGTTCTTCAAAACGTGGTAAGAATCAGACCTCTCCAATGCAGAAACCCACCGAACTGTTAAGAGTTCAAAAGAGACAGAATATTTGAATGTTCAAAAACAGAGCCGACAACTCATCTGACTAGTTGCTAGAGTCTTCATCCAGCTCATGTGTCAACACAAACTCGTGAAAGACCCATTTAAGGAGATACTGTAGGACATGAAAG
This sequence comes from Paraescarpia echinospica, assembly GCA_020002185.1. Taxonomy (NCBI): domain Eukaryota; kingdom Metazoa; phylum Annelida; class Polychaeta; order Sabellida; family Siboglinidae; genus Paraescarpia; species Paraescarpia echinospica. Next base: position 13,718 of record JAHLWY010002022.1, read on the forward strand.
AGAACATGTTATACAAGTAGCTACATCACGACAAGCAGTGGACATGTAAGAAAACATCTGATACAAGTAGCTACTTCAACACAGGCACATTGGACATATGTTAGAAAGCATATTGTACAAGTAGCTACATCAACACAAACAATGGACATGTAAGAACATATCTCGTACAAGTAGCTACATCAACACAAGCAGTGGACAT
>JAHLWY010002023.1:0-13915 GCA_020002185.1 Paraescarpia echinospica
TGTGTGTGTGTGTGTGTGTGTGTGTGTGTGTGTGTGTGTGTGTGTGTGTGTGTGTGTGTGTGTGTGTGTGTGTGTGTGTGTGTGTGTGTGTGTGTGTGTGGATTCGAGCCCGATACATCAATGTTATCTCTTGGAAAGTTCGACGCCTTATATTACTAGACCAAGTGTATCTCTTGTAATCTGGTGTATTTTGGCGGCTACATAGTATCGGTTGTCAGCTAGTCCTTCGACATCAATTGCACGTCGTTCAGCTTAAATAGGTCGTGCTTTATATTTGTATTCCGTTTCTTCAGTGTGTTTCCGTTTGAATACATACAATGTGACATAAATGCCAAACCTTTGGCCCAAACGGACTTCCACAACATGACCAATGCTCCACCGTGCTAGCATAATTTATTTAAAAATATTGTACTCTTCTAGGCGGCGAATGTAAGGGGCGCCAATAGTAATGGTACGTCAAGACGCCTAGATAATTTTGACTAGTGCAAACCGATTTTATATTACGCCACTGTTGACAAATTCACACTTACCTGCAGTGGATCATGTAAGCGCAGGCGAATCTGAATTTGTGTTTATTGTTCACGCTTTCTGCATCCTGCGCGTACAGTTTCAAAATGAAATGACCCGCCGTAGGTAAGGTTATCTTGCAGCGAAGCTGTAACGATGAAATACACGGATGTTATTCAAAAGAATAAATCTTAGAAAGCCGCTATGGAATGGCAGTGTTTTGAATAGTAACGTGTAAGTAATACAAATATACTAAGAAATATTGTTATAAGTATTATTACTATTCTTCACAACTTCAACCATGTTACCAACTTGATAACTGTCATAACTGGAATATCTTAATTAGTCTCGTAATAATAAGTAACTTTTCTTTAAAAAATAACAACCTTGAGTGAGTGAATGATTGAGTGAGTGAGTGAGTTTGTGAGTGAGTGAGTGAGTGAGTCGGTGAGTGGGTGGGTGGGTGGGTGGGTGGGTGAGTGAGTGAGTGAGTGAGTGAGTGAGTGAGTGAGTGAGTGAGTGAGTGAGTGAGTGAGTGAGTGAGTGAGTGAGTGAGTGAGTGAGTGAGTGAGTGAGTGAGTGAGTGAGTGAGTTAGTCTACCTTCCCTCCAGTTTGCTGCATGAAAACGTATCGCTCCAAATGCGAACCGCCTTTGCGCTTTCGGCGTTTCAAGGCGTCACGGGACTCCCATAGCTCGTACGCGAAGCTGCGAGTATAAACGTGTATACATAATACACGACACATTCCAATTGCTTCAACTATTATGTATGTACTACATCGAACTAACATTGCATACAATTACCAATATCCAGTGTACGTGCAAGCATACACGACTATACACGTACGATATTCATGTAATCAGTTTGTTATTTACATCATGAATTTTTTTTATAAAAGCATTACTTCATTTGTTGCTTAATTCTAGATGAGTTTATTAAAATAATACAAAATACAAAGAACCGTAGACAATATTAATACTAATAACGTGTTGCTTTTTATTGCTCTTTCCATTAAACATATTCATCTACAGACCGATTAAGATAATTTAAACTAGATTGAAAAACATCGTCATCTAGAGGACAACATCCAGATGTCAAGTGGGAAGGGATGCTTAAAATGTAACGATAGTCTACCTTCATTTCTATGGTAGCATTAAAACAAATTGTGTATGATATAACAGACATTTCATACCTGCGCTTCTTGCCACCGTGCGGGAGTCCTATCGCCAGTTCTGTTTCGCCATTGGTCGTGTGAATGACGCACTCCCGGTTGCTGACAACGCGCAGGTCCAGGTCAAAGAAGGCCGGCTTCAGGTAGGCGATTTCACCGAACTCGTCCAACGTGACCGTTCTTGCCAGTAACTGCCAAGCTTCGGCGTCTGCTAGATTCCAAATACATGCAATCATTATGTAAGCCTTTTTTGTATATTTTGTTACATCAAAATTCGTACAATATGTTGATCAACAAGTTAAAATGTTTCGAATTATCTACAAATATACTTGAAGGTCTGGCGAGAGGCTGACCTCGGTATTGGTTATCAATTTCTCTTTTCTTTGTTTATCTATTCCTTTCCGCCTTAATGTTCTACAATGCTGCCTCCATCACCCTTTCCATTTCCCTCTATATCTTGTTCTCGTTCTCCACATCTCTCCCATTCCCTCCAAATATTTATTACTAAAATCGTCCCATCTTAGTCTTGGTTGTCCTCGTCTGTAATAAATATCAAGTAAATATCTCAAACAAAATGTGGTAAACTACATCGGTGTCATACCGAACACAAAGAGAACAAATCACCTAATTGAGTTGAACTAGTGTACCTGGGATGTGGCTGTATATGAACTGGTACGGGTCGGTGAAGAAGAAAAAATCGTCACAGGCGTATTTTAGCGATGACAGTTTTGCAGCAACGTTCTTCGCCCCCTGACCCTTATCGTCGACCCGGATCCAGTCATCGCGGTCGTTGTCAGTTGTGGAACGGGAGGCCCAGTCAACGTCGACCAGTCGCCAGATACAGTCGATCAGGACTGCGTTCCAGGTGATTGTCGTTGTGGTGTCGACTTTTGTTAAAAGAAACATTTTGCAATTGCATGTTACAAGTGGGTGATTGTCTTTGAGAATCATTGGAGAAAAGATGCACGTGTTACAGGAAATGTGAGTAAACATATTTGTTAAATTGTGCAAGTATATATATATATATATATATGGGAATAGCTCAGAAAACGTGACTCAATATCTGTGTCAACAATAAACACTGCAAGCAACTACGATTTCCGTGTATTTGTCGACATGCTGTATATTTTGCATTAAAACGTGTGTTTGTCAGCAAAAAGTATATTTTTGAAACTATATATGTTGCATTTAAATGTGTTTTTTGTCAGCAAACTGTATATTTTACCTTAAAACATTCAAATTAAATTAGGGCATTCTTTTGTTGAGAACATCAAAACAATTATTTTAACGAAACAACGTTTGCCGTAGTGAAATAAAGTTTGTCATTATCAAAAATATTTTCCCGAATCACGTTCCAAAATGCATGATTAGTTTGTCCGACGATTTCGGAAAATCTAATGACACATGTGCAATCATAGTAAATTCTATAGTGGTTCGATTTGTCGTGAAATCGGTATGAAGCGAAACAATAAAATAAACTCTAATTGAAGAGGCAGGTTTGTGAGGTAAAGATAAATGAATTTTACTTTCGTCTCCGGCTTGGTAGTTTGCAGCTTTCACAAAACCTCGTAATAGGTTGCACTTCAGGCCTGCCACCCTGTGGAAAGATTGCAATGATGGTACTATTAAATGTACGTGTACTGCGACACCACCTGAAAGCCTTTTTAAGGCGACTCCTTAAATAGCAGTAATGTTATATCGGCAACTTTGAACTCTGCTAGCACGCGTGGTGAAAATTCTCATAAAACAAGAGTTAATACATTCCTTCAAGTACGTGTTGCGAAAGAAGTAATTACTTAACAAATACAATGTGGTTTTTAGAACTTTGCATTTGGAAAGTAATCTCATACGTCATCGAATATGGGATAGTAAAACATAATAACTAAGATGGCGGAATGACTGATGACAAAGGGTAGTAGAACATGAAAAGGCACCAAATTGGCAAACAATTGCGGATACATGTTCACTCGTTTTACCGGCACATAGCCCCGTATAGAGCTGAGTATACTCCTTTATTGTCCTTGATGCGGCGCAAGTGCCACAGCGGTGTTTCCGGTGGAGCGTCCGCGGTGACGTCCAACGTGTTCAAATCCTGCGCAGTGATCCACCGGAACAGAACTCGCGCCTTGGCCACATCCGATATCTCGCCGGATCTCGCGCTCTGGGGCACGTGACTGGGAGGATGAGTCAGGTATTTCACGAGGTCATCCATGGAACCTAAGCATTTTTCTTCCGGTGCCTAAAAACAAATACATTTATTTTAAGATACCCACTTAAGATTATATACGATTTCATCGTCGTTGTGATGCCACCGTGTGCGTGCGAGTATTTATAATTGAGAGTACAAGTAGTAACAGAAAGTTGTGTTCATTCCACCCTCAAACTTCGCGTTGTTGTACGGTAACGGAAACTCTAGCAGTACATTAAAATAACATTCCGAGTCGCTATGCCACCGATATGCTTCTATTATGCAAAGTGGGTTCACTATTAAGGTATTTCTCATGTTTTCAACACGTGGTTTCACCTGTGTCTGTTTAACGTGAAGAAAGAACATACATGTATCAAGTTAAGTCTACAATTTCCAAAATAAAGGTAAAGTTAAGGCCCGATAACTGCAGCAAAATAATTGATAATGACATAGTTTATATTAATTTAGTTTTACAGCAAACCTATCAATTATATATCCTTTCAGAATAGAGTCATCGTGTGTCTAACCATAAATCAACACGCGTAGGTGTCGAAAGCGGGGAAGGGCGTATTTTCTGTGAGAGAGGGCTGGATATAGGATTAATCACTCAATTTGTTTGGCAAAAGTGGACATTGGTTAGTTTATGGTGAACGTGAAGGAGAGTTTTTGAAAGTTGTTGAGCCTCAGGGCGTGTGTAGTTGGGGGCTTTTGAGACCCTCATGGGGGTGCAGTTAGTGTTATATTTGTGGTGAGCGTCAGGGGAGTGCAGCTGGACGTGTTATTGAGCGTCAACTTGCAGTTGAAGGTTATCGGTGAGCCTAAAGGGTGGTTTTGTTGGAGATTATTGGTGAGCGTCAGCCCCTCCCCCAATATTAAGTTCGTTCCGACGCCAGTGACACAAATATTTACCATACCCTTGATTATTTGCATATCACTAAAATATCGTACGAATATCACAACAAAACGTGTTGTATCGCTGTTCAATAAAATACTCTTTTAATAAACATATTACGAGAGGTTATACAATTATTTACATAAGTATTATTCCTAATGATTTGGAGAAATTAGACATTCAAAACATGGTTGTGTGTTTTAGTTAAGTAACACACTGAAGTTGCATTGCTACAAAACGTAAAAAATAATCTTCAGTTTGTTGTGCCATAACCCGATGTTGTGTTGCTCTGCGCTTAAATGATTACTCATAACGTACATTGCCTAGCAACACAAAGTCCCTGTCACGTAAAAGAAAATGTTATCCTTGTTAATTACGTATTATTCTCACCTCCACAGCATATTTATCCAACTCACTGAACTTGTCTGCATTAAATATGTCCTTCTTCCAGGTGGCACACGGATATGGCGGTGTTTTTCCCTCCTCGTCAACACCAACTGATTGTTCGTTTCTCGTAGCAATCTCGTTGGCCTTTTTTAGTAGGATAGGTTCCGGAAAATTGTCAAATGGTTGAAAGACCTCCTGTGTGGATATAACGATATATATACGGATATGACGTCGTATATGGATGTGACGACATGTACGGATATGATTAAATGTATTAATATGACGAAATGAACAGATTAGACGACATGAACAGATTATACGACATGAACGGATTAGACGACATAAACGGATATGACGACATGTGTGGATATGACGACATGTACGGATATGACGACATATATTGGTATTTATATTTATTTATGGATATGACGACATGTACGGATATGATGACATGCACGGTTATGACGACATGTACGGGTGTGGCGACAAGTACGGATATGACGACATGTACGGGTATGACGTCATGTACGGATATGACGTCATGTACGGGAGTGTATTACATAATGAATTCAACATACAAAGAACATCAACAAAGTAATGCAATTCACCTCTGGATCTGACGGAGTCGTGTCGGAACCTTGAACAGCTGTTGATGTGTTGCAACCCATTGCAAAACTAAAATTAATTAAACATTTAAACTGAACTTCATTATAAAATAAAACACTCATTGCAAACTGTCAAAAGAGTTAAGATTTACTCTGTAAATCGAGCACGTAAAATTTGCTATAATGAATAGGAACAAAAACTAGGTGACAAGGTTGCCTAATTTAAGTGACTCGCTTCCAATGTTAAATTACGAGCATTGTTGTTAAGTGTACAATTAGCGTGTCTATTGTTAAGTGTACAATTAGCGTGTATATTTTTAAGTATACAATTAGCGTGTCTATTTTTAAGTGTACAATTAGCGTGTCTATTTTTAAGTGTACAATTAGCGTGTCTATTTTTAAGTGTACAATTAGCGTGTCTATTTTTAAGTGTACAATTAGCGTGTCTATTTTTAAACACACCATACTTCTCTCTGAGCGCTACGTCTGATATTTTGGGTAAACTTACCGGGATGTGTCTGGCATTGACAGCAATATACAACACAAAGAAAACGACATTTGTTTAATAACTGTTAAAGGTCTCTCTCGACCAGGCGTAAACATCAAGACATTTTGCAGTACTGTACTCTAAACCCACCAACTACGAAACAACTGTATCACTGTCTTTAGAAAGAACGAGGTAGTCCTATTTACCGTCCCGGCCGCTAATCGCATTGAACATATTACTAATTATCACGAGTAAACGTTTTGAAAGGACGAACAGACATTTGAGTCCAGTGTGAATAGACAGTAATGCTATTGACCGTGGGCGAAACGCCGGCTTACGAGACTAGAAAGGAAATGCCCAAACAGCCCGCGCTAATGCAGAGCTATGCATAAGTCTGACGAAATGCATTACCACGCGTACACGTATTAACTCTTTGATTGTGCTGAGCTGAGCCGCACGCCGCAGCGGAACACGTCAACCTGCTTTCAATCTGTTCAGTCAACCGCCTTCTAAACTCTTTCAAGGCGTCACTAACCACACGGAGACAGTTTCAGTTTGTGACCATTGCTCATCGAATGTGTGCACACAATTAGCGTAATAGCGTACGTCTTTGTAGTGCAACACGGCACTCTGTATTTTACCACTCGTTTTATGTATTTAATTTATTTCAACAGGGAGCTCAAAATTGCAATGTTTTTAAACGCCGGCAAATGGAATCTCACCACCGTCTTCGACTGACAGTCTCGTTTCTGGGCCACACCGCTAACCACCCTAGTCATTAATAAGCTTCAGAGGCATTTTAAATGATCTTGGTAACATATCATTGTATTGTATTTAATACAGGTGAAGGGATATATATTATTTTTTAATTAATTGTTTATGCCACGAGTAACTAATTATATAAATGTGTCATTTAACAATACAATTTGTTTCTGCCCAAGAAATGTGTTTAGATCTACCATTGTCTGGATAAATGTGTTGTGTCTAGCATGGGTCTTGGAAGAACAATTATCGCACACTAACGCGCACGCACGCGCACAGTCGCGCATGATCGCAGGCATGCAACCAAGGATGCACATTCACGCACGCACGCACCCACCTACGCACGCACACACACGCGTACACACACACTATATATGCTAGTAATTCAGCAGAGACTACTCGGTATTGGTATTTACTGGACATACATGTAGTACTAAATAGAACCAACAGAGCGCAGCATCTTGAAATAACGTTCACCGTGAGAGTGTCACAAACGAGACCACGATGGGGTGGTCTAAAATGAGGCGAAACTAAGTTGTACGCGCCATTGGTGGATTAAGGGTTATCAGGGCCCTGCGACGAGGTGTCACTGTGAGGTCCCACATCGGGGCCCTGGGACGAGGTGTCACTGTGAGGTCCCACATCGGGGCCCTGGGACAACGTGTCACTGTGAGGTCCCACATCGAGGCCCTGAGACGAGTGTGACATATTTATTTGAATAGTGCAGGTTAAGCCATTTTGTATTGTTCACTCTTTGAAGCAGTCATACATAAGGAGCGCAGTGGTGCAGTGGCTAGAGCTTCGGACTCTCGACTGAGATAATCCGGGTTCGAATCCTGTGCTGCGGTGTCGAACCCAGGGTGAGATCGTTCACTCTACGTTGCACCAGTTCACTCAGCTGTATGAATGAGTACATGGCTATAGACACTGGAGGACGTTTGTGTACGAATAGTCTTCGCGCATTAATTGCAGCGTGGCTGGATGCTTCCCATATAACTCCAGATAGTGTTCGATTGAACAGGTCTGCCAGGGAGTAAAGGGTAATGCGCTTTGAGAAGTCCCCAGGACTAGATGCCGCAGCGATATCAGTATTTAGAAATATAATGATATAAATACTTAGCCGTAAAACATATAACTTGGCTACATTCGAGAGAAATGTGTTCACGGACCTCCTTCGCTGTTACAAAATTATCCTATTAGTGCAGTCTATTAGCGCAGAGTTTGTATGGCAAAATACGAGCTTTACATTGACTCTGAGTGCTGCATGTCAGTAATGATATTCAGAAATATCACTACTCGTGACGCGCTGCAATGTTGCATAATCCGGTTGGCGCGGGCCACGACATGGTTGAGTGACTTTGATAAACACGGAATAGTTGTTGGTGTCTAGCTTATGAGCAAAATAAATGTGCACTGCTTAGATAATACATTGTATTTTGTGGAATAGCAAATTAGCAAATGTATCGCTACATACGAATGGAAGCAGGGAAAAGTTTCCTGATGTATTCGCAACTAACGATTAACAAACATCAGGTAAACTTTAATCGTTTTTTGTATATCGGAAAAAAGAAAACATGCATAGCGTTGCACGTAACGTAAACATCAGTTGCACAAACACATACATACATACGTACGTACATACGTACATACGTACATACGTGCATACGTGCATACGTGCATACGTGCATACGTGCATACGTGCATACGTGCATACGTGCATACGTACTGTGGCTCTCCACAAACCTCAATTTGCACACACACCCATGAAGTTCGCCAGGAACACCCACCTTGAGGCACTCTAAAACCCTCAATTTGAACCTCCCCCAAGTTCCCCGGTTCTGATCCCTTTCCACTAGTATACACTGTTTGACATCTCTTTGTCTGGTGTGTCATCTAGCGCATTGTAGCGCATGGTGTGCGTGATAAATAAGCAATACTATTTTGTCACATTTGGTTTTTATCAAGGAGATTATTGCAAACTGCAGCGACAAGGCGTGAAACTATGATAGGAGTCATAGGACAACGTCTGGAAGTGCACAAGATGACTGGTTATGAAACTAGCTGTCTGTTGTGTGCGCACAACGAATACAGTCTGATCAAAGCTACTTCTGACAGTGGTAACATTCTGTTGGCCTTAGGTGCGACCCAACCTTGTATAAATGTTTCATCACGAACTAATTTTGTCCTGTCCGGGGATTAACTCATTGGAAATAATTACCTGTGAAGTTTATTTCGTATTCTAAGAAATGTAATACTTGATCAACGACGTCAACCCACAGCTTTGTGATCAAGTTATACGTCAATTAATTTATTTTCGATTGTTGATAAACTACTCATTCTCACTATACGTGCAATTATAAAGTTGAGTAAGGTCGGATATGCCTGTTATGATATAGTTGTTGTTGTTGGCCAGTATTTTTTCAAATGCAGATAAGAATAGCTTCATATATAATTATAGTGTAAACAATTGAAAGCAATCCTAAATAATCACAATAATAACCCAAAGAGCCGGGCAATAAGAAAATATACACTGCCGAGATGGCTTAAAATATCCTCTCAATATTGGTAGTTACAGGACACGTTATTAAGCATAAACTACACAGCACAGCCGACAAAGTCTCAAGACGCGTTCATATAGGGAAGGTATTCGGTAAAATTAAGCGACACCGCAACCATTTAACAAAACAGTCAGTATAGAAAGTGGGGCCTATAATTTAGTTTTATCGTAGCAAAAAATAAGAATAAAAAAGAATAATCTTACATTTAATATGAAACCCCCAAGATTATTATGTCTGTCTGTCTGTCTGTATGTCTGTCTCACTCTCACTCTCTCTCGCTCGCTCGCTCTCTCTCTCTCTCTCTCTCTCTCTCTCTCTCTCTCTCTCTCTCTCTCTCTCTCAAACAAACAAACAAACAAAAATATTTTACTCACGGCTGGGCAGCTCTTTGCCTGGTATTAAGGAAACATCTACTATATCGTTTGGAAACTTTGCGGAGCGCAGTCAATATCCGAACGAGTTCGTCACGTTCTCATAAATGTGTTTATTTCAGTCACCAGCGGCAGCGGCGTGAAACAGTGCTACGTCTGTAAGTGTAGACTATGACTGTGGCAATGCTAGCAAATGTGTTCACACATTGAATGGAGTCTGATCAAAGCCATTTTGACACATTCCGTAATGTATTTGTGTGCTCGCCAAGTCGTGAATTAATGGACTATTCAAACATAATCGTGACTGGTCTGCAGTTTATCTCACTGTCAATAATTAACTGAGAAGTACCTTTCGTTTTCTATGTCCTGCTACACTTGATCAACGGTGTCAAGTCACAGCGTATTAATCAAGTTACGCGTTAACGAATTGGAATTACTGTACTAACGCAAGTATAACCATAGGTTGCTGAAACATGGTTCCCAGTTTCTACCAGTAGTCTAGATAGCAACACTTCTACGTATCCCAATTTCGACCCACCTACCACCCACCCACGTGCTACGTACGAATGTATAGTGCAAGCACGGGCGCGCACACAGACACATAAACACACACACTCACATGTACACACACACACACACACACACTCACACGCACACGCACACACACACACACACACACACACACACACACACACACTCACAAACACACACACACACACACACACACAAACACACACACGCACAAACGCACAAACGCACACACAAACACACGCACGCACGCACACACGCGCGCACGCACACACGCGCGCACACGCACACTTTACATGCAAGTAAATCAGCTGAGACCACTCGATATTAGCATTTACTAGATACAGCGACTTAAAATAACGTTCGTCGTGAGAGAGTCACAAACGAGTCCACGATGGGGGGAGGGGCTAAAATGAGGCGAAATTAAACAATAGGTGGATTATGGGAAATCAGCGCCCTGGGGCGAGGTGCAACTGTGAGGTCCCACACCTTTGTGTGCCAGATTTATTTGCATTGTGCAGGTCATGCCATTTTATAATGCTCAAACTTTGAAGCAGCCAAACATAAGGAGCGCAGTGGTGCAATGGCTAGAGCTTCGGACTCTCGACTGAGAGAACCCGCGTTCGAATCCTGTGCTGCGTTCTACCTTGGGCAAGTTTGTTCATACTACGTTGCATCAGTTCAATGAGTACCTGTCTATAGGTAGTCGTGGCTATTTAGTATGAATAGTCTTCGCGCATTAATTGCAGCGTGGCTGGATGCTTCCCAGAGGACTCGAGATGGTGTTCGATTGAACCGATCTGCCAGGGAGTAAAGTATAAGGCGCTTTGAACATTCCCCAGGGCTTGATACGCCGCAATATAAGTATTTATTGTTTACTTAACCATAAAACATATAATTTGGCTACATTCGTGAGAAACGTGTTCAACGACATCTTTCGCTGTTACAAAATGATCCTACTAGTGCAGTCAGTTTTTGTATGGCCAAATACGAGCTTTATATTAACATTGTGTGTTGCACGTTAGTAACGATTTTCACAAATATCACTACTCGTGTCTGCTAATACGTATAATCCGGTTGGCGCGGACCACGACATGGTTGCGTGACTTTGATAAAACACGGAACAGTTGTTGGTGTCTAGCTTATGAGCAAAATAAATGTGCACTGCTTAGATACTGCATTGTATTTTGTGGAATAACAAACTGGCAAATGTATCGCTACATACGAATGGTTTCCTGACGTATTCGCAACTAACCATTAACAAACATAACGTAAACTGTGATCGTTTTTCGCAAATCTGCTCGTCTATTCTACAATTTGCAAGTTACGTCTAACGTACGCCCCCAAATTATTCTCGCTATATTAAACGCTGACAGTGTACGTAGACCGGAACAAAAGAGAAAACATGCATCGCGTTGCACAATCACAATACTTTATTTACTACCATCTAAAATCCGGTCCGTTCATTAAATGAAAATAAATTTTTACTTGGTGAGAAAACAGTAAAAGCGTTACATTTTTACCTGATCCCTCAAAATGTTCAAGCGCATCTGTAATGAATAGTTTAACATAACCCAAACACATGCATACATACATACATACCTGCATACCTGCATACATACATACATATATACATACAAATACACACACACATACATACGTACATACATACAGAAACATATACCTATCTCACACACACACAAACTCTCTTTCTCTCTCTCTCTCTCTCTCTCTCTCTCTCTCTCTCTCTCTCTCTCTCACACACTCTCTCTCTATCTCTCTCTCTCTCTCTCTCTCTCTCACTCTCTCTCTCTCACTCTCTCTCTCTCTCTCTCTCTCTCTCTCTCTCACACACTCTCTCTCTCTCTCTCTCTCTCTCTCTCTCTCTCTCTCTCTCTCTCTCTCTCTCTCTCTCTCTCTCTCTCTCTCTCTCTTCTCTGACACATACACACACATAAACTCTCTCTCACTCTCTCTCTGTCTCTGTCTCTGTCTCTGTCTCTGTCTCTGTCTCTGTCTCTGTCTCTGTCTCTGTCTCTGTCTCTGTCTCTGTCTCTGTCTCTGTCTCTCTCTCTCTTTCTCGCTCTCTCTCGCTCTCTCTCTCGCTCTCTCTGCCTCTCTCTCTCTCCTTCTCTATCTAGGCCCCAAATATAATTTGAACTAATTATGAAAATTAAAAAGTTACCGCTTCACAATTCTTTACTTGGTATTGGGGCTAGCTATGGTGCTAGCGTCTATTTGCGCGTGCCATTGCAGTCACCACACACAGGGTTACCAAGTGGCTGACAGCACAGACATACTGTGTTAATTAATGCCACTTTTGAAACTGCCCATGCATCCTGTTTATCTTTGTGGTGCACACCAAGCCGTGTATAAATTGTTCACAATAAAGAATCGTGACATGGCCAGGGATTACCTTACTAGAAATAATCAACAGTGCGATTTATTTTATATACCCAACAAGTGCCAGACTTGATCAGAGGCGTCAACTCCTCCTTTTTCATCAAGCCACATGTTAACGAATTCGTATTTTATTGTTGATGAACTATGCAATATCGTTATGTCTTGCTGGATATGGTCACTGCTGAACGTATGTTATTATTATGGCATTGTCATAGCTGTATTGTTTAATGGAGATAACCTAATGGTAACCACGTGATAAAGTAGGATTTGCAACCTGCATTAAAAGTAGGCCCTTTCGCTGGGTGGAGGCGATCGGTTCATACATAACCTTATTCCGCTTAACGGAAAAAGAGTTCCGCTCGAAGTCTGAAGGGGTGCAGTGTGGAGGTTTTTGGGATTAACAAGCGAGTGCGTTACAAATATTATTGAAAACAACATTTAATGCACCGACATGATGTATGCCAATGTCTCAGACGAGTAGCGGAAGTGGGAGATTATCATAAAATTATGCCATATAATTCTCACCATAACGTGTTTTAATTATCGTATATTTCGAACAGATCAGCAAAATTACGAAACATATACTCACATCTTGACCGCTAGTTGGCTGCAATCACGAAATCATCTTGGTGTATTGTTTGGCGGCTTTGGTAGACGACATAAATTAAAGATAGTGTATACCGACGTGACACTAATATGCAGGTGTGTACGTCTGGGAGAGCACAACATAATGTGCACATAATAAATACAGACAGCATAGAATAGGATATTGTATTGACTTATCAAAGTTCTTTGTACATGGACAATATTGTATTCGGGAGCACTGGAAATAATTAAATGGGAAGGTTCTTTTATATATTCAGAAGATCTCGACTAGCTCAGCAGCGTCAATTCACGAATTAATATTGTATTATTGTTATGTACAGATGTTATTATGGACTTATACGTATTCAAATTTCAGTCGCTGACGCGTACGCATGTATGCTTGTACGCACACACGGACACAAGCTCAGAACAAACACACATACATTCGTACACATACATACACGCACACAC
>JAHLWY010002024.1:0-13912 GCA_020002185.1 Paraescarpia echinospica
TTTCAGGCATCCATAATGGATCTGTTTGCGTAAATAATAACAGTACCAAGGTCAGCCTCTGTGATGGTATATTCGTCTTGGCTCTCAGGAGTGTATCACAAGAAACACTCATTATATAGTCGTCCTAGTTTAATATCCTGACTGTTTTTGGAAATAGCAGACTAGTATAAGACAGACAGCGCCTTCGCGAGCATCTGTAAATCTCTAAGTCTCTTCAAACCAGCCGACAATTTTTTGGAAAAGATTATTCAAGATGTCAAAGTTAACCGGTCATCTGATAGTTCTACCGGATACCTGGAACATTATTTGGCAAAACATTCTAAATAATGACTTTTTTCAGATCGCGATTCTTGTCCAACTAAATCATTTTCGTCGTGATTATGTCATTCCCATCGTCGTGCTTATTAGCATAAAAGAAGTAAATGTGTGACTGAATTAATTGTGATGTGTACTACGAACGTTTCGTCGTTTTGACGACAATAGTCGAGTTCTGCGTTGTATGCTTTTTCACTTTCAACGTTATCTGGCCATATTGGGATTCTGTGACAGTGTCCTTATTGCCTGGAAATACAATGAAAACAACGCTCATGTGACACCAGGTGCTTGTGTTTCCGTATGTCAGAAATAATAAATACAATTACAATACAATGATAGATGTTAGAACATTTAAAGAAAACGTTTATTTTAGAGTAGCAATTGTGTGACAAACTCTCATTTGTAGGATGCTGTGTCATATCACATAAGAATATGACACACCTATACGACTAATAATATCATTATTATTATTACTGCGGGTATACTCACGAACAATCAGTATAGGTTTCACTGGCACTCGGCTGCATATGTTGGCCTTATTGCAAGCGCGAAGGTGATCCCGCATTTTCCTGTAAACACAACGATAGGTATCTTTTTGCTAACACTAAGGTGAAACAGAGCGCGATGCATGCGAACTAAACATATGAATATTTTATCAAACACAGTCCAAATAATGAGTTTACATTTGACTATGGCTAGCAAATATGCTTATTTATATACACATACGTTACGCTTCTTGTTCCCCTTAACTTTCATTTGATTTGATATTTTATGTTACTTACTCTGTGTTTGTGAAATAAAAATACTGTTATATTAACTATAATGTTATGAAAATTCGTCACGTATTTATGACTTGCGATGTCCAAGTTATAAACAAAATAATAAAACATAATAATAGTAGTAGTAGTAGTAGTAGTAGTAGTAGTAGTAGTAGTAGTAGTAGTAGTAGTAGTAGTAGTAGTAGTAGTAGGAGTAGTTGCAGCAGCAGTAGTAGTAGTAGTTGTAGTAGTAATATTAACTACCGGTAGCTTACACACACCTGCAAAAAACAGTGGTGACCCCTTAAAGAATGACTATACACTCGATTTATCGACAGAAAAAATGTAGTAGTAATTTTACACACTGCCATTTGGGAGATGACTGGACAATGGTCCAAGGACGTGAATGAACACACTGCCATTTGGTAGATGACAGGACAATGGTCCAAGGACGTGAATGAACACGTTGTCATTTGGTAGATGACAGGACAATGGTCCAAGGACGTGAATGAACACATTGCCATTTGGTAGATGACAGGCCAATGGTCCAAGGACGTGAATGAACACACTGCTATTTGGTAGATGACAGGACAATGGTCCAAGGACGTGAATGAACACTTTGCCATTTGGTAGAAGACAGGACAATGATCAAAGGACGAGAGTGAACACATTGCCATTTGGTAGATGACAGGACAATGGTCCAAGGACGTGAGTGAATACGGAAAGACGCCAAGGAGGAGATGCACGCACAAAGATTAAACGTTAGCTTATTAATATATACACAATTACACCTTTTACGTGTGAAATAGTGTCCTACCTCCCTGGTTCCATGAGGAAGTCTCCGCACAGATCTTCCGACGCCTGTTGCCCGTGCCGCTGAACACTCTTGTCTCATTTCCTCCGGTAAATTTGATTCCTCCGGAAGACAGAACCACCTCCTCGCTGTGGTCTCCCACTCCGACCTGCTGCCTCGGGTATATGTCATCCTTCCCGTCCTCACTCCCCACGCTGAAATCTGCAACAACACGCAGGGATACTGTTGAGGGCGGGGAAGAAGAATTGGTTGGCGCGTCACGTAGACGGTAGGAAACCCGTCAGGGTAGAGGGACTTGGCTTTGTTCTCTTAAGTATTATCAATGTAAGTGTAGAGAAAGAGTGGGTGGATGAGTGAATTAGTGAGTCAGTCAGTCAGTGAGTAAGTGAATGAGTGCAAGTACGTCTCAATGAGTGCGAGCGTGTGTATGCGTGAGGCGTGAGTGTGGGTGCGCATGCGTGCTTCCATGCATGAGTATACGCACATAGGCAGTGAGAGCGTGTAAATGTGCGCGTGTGCGTATGTGCGTGTGTGCGTGTGCGCGTGTGCGCGTGTGCGCGTGTGCGCGTGTGCGCGTGTGTGCGTTTGCGCGTTTGCTAGTGTGCGCGTGTGCGAGTGTGCGCGTGTGCGCGTGAGCGTGTCCGCGTGCCTGGAGGGAGATGTACTTACAATGTACGGCGCCTGGAGGGAGATGTACTTACAATGAATGTAGAAAGAGGCGAGTGGACCTCGGAGCCTGGGGGTAGATGTACTTACAATGAATGTAGAAAGTGGCGAGTGGACCTCGGCGCCTGGGGGAGATGTGCTTAAAATGAATATAGAAAGAGGCGAGTGGACCTCGGCGCCTGGGGGAGATGTGTTACAATGAATGTAGAAAGAGGCGAGTGGACCTCGGTGCCTGGGGGGAGATGTGCTTACAATGAATGTAGAAAGAGGCGAGTGGACCTCGGCGCCTGGGGGAGATGTACTTACAATGAATGTAGAAAGAGGCGAGTGGACCTCGGCGCCTGGGGAGATATGTGCTTACAATGAATGTAGAAAGAGGCTAGTTGACCTCGTCACCTGGGGGAGATGTACTTAAAGCGAATGTAGATAGAGGCGAGTGGACCTCGGCGCCTGGGGGGAGATGTGCTTACAATGAATGTAGAAAGAGGCGAGTGGACCTCGGCGCCTGTAGGGAGATGTGCTTACAATGAATGCAGAAAGAGGCAAGTGGACCTCGGCGCCTGGCGGGAGATGTACTTACAATGAATGTAGAAAGAGGCTAGCGGACCTCGACACCTGGTGGAGACGTACTTACAATCAATGTAGAAAGAAGCGAGTGGACCTCGACGCCTGGGAGAGATGTACTTACAATGAATGTAGAAACAGTCGAGTGGACCTCGGCGCCTGGAGGGAGATGTACTTACAATGAATGTAGAAAGAGGCGAGTGGACCTCGGCCCCTACTGGGAAATGTACTTACATTGAATGTAGAAAGAGGCGAGTGGACCTCGGCGCCTGGGGGAGATGTGCTTATAATTAATATAGAAAGAGGCGAGTGGACTTCGGCGCCTGGGGGAGATGTGCTTACAATAAATGTAGAAAGAGGCGAGTGGACATCGGCGCCTGGGGGAGATGTACTTACAAAGAATGTAGAAAGAGGCGAATGGACCTCCCACTCCGACCTGCTGCCTCGGGTATATGTCATCCTTCCCGTCCTCACTCCCCACGCTGAAATCTGCAACAACACGCAGGGATACTGTTGAGGGCGGGGAAGAAGAATTGGTTGGCGCGTCACGTAGACGGTAGGAAACCCGTCAGGGTAGAGGGACTTGGCTTTGTTCTCTTAAGTATTATCAATGTAAGTGTAGAGAAAGAGTGGGTGGATGAGTGAATTAGTGAGTCAGTCAGTCAGTGAGTAAGTGAATGAGTGCAAGTACGTCTCAATGAGTGCGAGCGTGTGTATGCGTGAGGCGTGAGTGTGGGTGCGCATGCGTGCTTCCATGCATGAGTATACGCACATAGACAGTGAGAGCGTGTAAATGTGCGCGTGTGCGTATGTACGTGTGTGCGTGTGCGCGTGTGCGCGTGTGCGCGTGTGCGCGTGTGCGCGTGTGCGCGTGTGTGCGTTTGCGCGTTTGCTAGTGTGCGCGTGTGCGAGTGTGCTCGTGTGCGCGTGCGCGTGTCCGCGTGCCTGGAGGGAGATGTACTTACAATGTACGGCGCCTGGAGGGAGATGTACTTACAATGAATGTAGAAAGTGGCGAGTGGACCTCGGCGCCTGGGGGAGATGTGCTTAAAATGAATATAGAAAGAGGCGAGTGGACCTCGGCGCCTGGGGGAGATGTGTTACAATGAATGTAGAAAGAGGCGAGTGGACCTCGGTGCCTGGGGGGAGATGTGCTTACAATGAATGTAGAAAGAGGCGAGTGGACCTCGGCGCCTGGGGGAGATGTACTTACAATGAATGTAGAAAGAGGCGAGTGGACCTCGGCGCCTGGGGAGATATGTGCTTACAATGAATGTAGAAAGAGGCTAGTTGACCTCGGCACCTGGGGGAGATGTACTTAAAGCGAATGTAGATAGAGGCGAGTGGACCTCGGCGCCTGGGGGGAGATGTGCTTACAATGAATGTAGAAAGAGGCGAGTGGACCTCGGCGCCTGTAGGGAGATGTGCTTACAATGAATGCAGAAAGAGGCAAGTGGACCTCGGCGCCTGGCGGGAGATGTACTTACAATGAATGTAGAAAGAGGCTAGCGGACCTCGACACCTGGTGGAGACGTACTTACAATCAATGTAGAAAGAAGCGAGTGGACCTCGACGCCTGGGAGAGATGTACTTACAATGAATGTAGAAACAGTCGAGTGGACCTCGGCGCCTGGAGGGAGATGTACTTACAATGAATGTAGAAAGAGGCGAGTGGACCTCGGCCCCTACTGGGAAATGTACTTACATTGAATGTAGAAAGAGGCGAGTGGACCTCGGCGCCTGGGGGAGATGTGCTTATAATTAATATAGAAAGAGGCGAGTGGACTTCGGCGCCTGGGGGAGATGTGCTTACAATAAATGTAGAAAGAGGCGAGTGGACATCGGCGCCTGGGGGAGATGTACTTACAAAGAATGTAGAAAGAGGCGAATGGACCTCGGCGCCTGGTGAGATATGTGCTTACAATGAATATTGAAAGAGGCGAGTTGACCTCGGCACCTGGGGAAGATGTACTTAAAGCGAATGTATATAGAGGCGAGTGGACCTTGGCGCCTGTGGGGAGATGTGCTTACAATGAATGTAGAAAGAGGCAAGTGGACCTCGGCGCCTGGCGGGAGATGTACTTACAATGAATGTAGAAAGAGGCGACTGGACCTCGGCGCCTGGGGAGATATGTGCTTACAATTAATGTAGAAAGAGGCGAGTTGACCTCGGCACCTGGGGGAGATGTATTTAAAGCGAATGTAGATAGAGGCGAGTGGACCTCGGCGCCTGGGGGGAGATGTGCTTACAATGAATGTAGAAAGAGGCGAGTGGACCTAGGCGCCTGGGGGGAGATGTGCTTACAATGAATGTAGAAAGAGGCAAGTGGACCTCGGCGCCTGGCGGGAGATGTACTTACAATGAATGTAGAAAGAGGCTAGTGGACCTCGAAACCTGGGGGAGACGTACTTACAATGAATGTAGAAAGAGGAGAGTGGACCTCGACGCCTGGGAGAGATGTACTTACAATGAATGTAGAAAGAGGCGAGTGGACCTCGGCGCCTGGAGGGAGATGTACTTACAATGAATGTAGAAAGAGGCGAGTGGACCTCGGCGCCTGGGGGAGATGTGCTTACAATAAATGTAGAAAGAGGCGAGTGGACATCGGCGCCTGGGGGAGATGTACTTACAAAGAAAGTAGAAAGAGGCGACTGGACCTCGGCGCCTGGGGAGATATGTGCTTACAATGAATGTAGAAAGAGGCGAGTTGACCTCGGCACCTGGGGGAGATGTACTTAAAGCGAATGTAGATAGAGGCGAGTGTACCTCGGCGCCAGGGGGGAGATGTGCTTACAATGAATGTAGAAAGAGGCTAGTGGACCTTGGCGCCTGTGGGGAGATGTGCTTACAATGAATGTTGAAAGAGGCAAGTGGACCTCGGCGCCTGGCGGGAGATGTACTTACAATGAATGTATAAAGAGGCAAGTGGACCTCGGCGCCTGGCGGGAGATGTACTTACAATGAATGTAGAAAGAGGCTAGTGGACCTCGAAACCTGGGGGAGACGTACTTACAATGAATGTAGAAAGAGGCTAGTGGACCTTGGCGCCTGGGGGGAGATGTGCTTACAATGAATGTAGAAAGAGGCAAGTGGACCTCGGCGCCTGGCGGCAGATGTACTTACAATGAATGTAGAAAGAGTCGAGTGGACCTCGGCGTCTGGAGGGAGATGTACATACAGTGAATGTAGAAAGAGGCGAGTGGACCTCGGCGCCTGGGGGAGATGTACTTACAATGAATGTAGAAAGAGGCGAGTGGACCTCGGCGCCTGGTGGGAGATGTGCTTATAATTAATATAGAAAGAGGCGAGTTGACCTCGGCGGCTGGGGGAGATGTTCTTACATTGAATGTAGAAAGAGGCGAGTGGTCCTCGACCCCTGGGAGAGATGTACTTACAATGAATGTAGAAAGAGTCGAGTGGACCTCGGCGCCAGGAGGGAGATGTACTTACAGTGAATATAGAAAGAGGTGAGTGGACCTCGGCGCCTGGGGGAGATGTGCTTACAATAAATGTAGAAAGAGGCGAGTGGACATCGGCGCCTGGGGGAGATGTACTTACAAAGAATGTAGAAAGAGGCGACTGGACCTCGGCGCCTGGGGATATTTGTGCTTACAATTAATGTAGAAAGAGGTGAGTTGACCTTGGCACCTGGAGGAGATGTACTTAAAGTGAATGTAGATAGAGGCGAGTGGACCTCGGCGCCTGGGGGGAGATGTGCTTACAATGAATGTAGAAAGAGGCTAGTGGACCTTGGCGCCTGTGGGGAGATGTGCTTACAATGAATGTAGAAAGAGGCAAGTAGACCTCGGCGCCTGGCGGGAGATGTACTTACAATGAATGAAGAAAGAGGCGACTGGACCTCGGCGCCTGGGGGGATATGTGCTTACAATGAATGTAGAAAGAGGCGAGTTGACCTCGGCACCTGGGGGAGATGTACTTAAAGCGAATGTAGATAGAGGCGAGTGGACCTCGGCGCCTGGGGGGAGATGTGCTTACAATGAATGGAGAAAGAGGCGAGTGGACCTCGGCGCCTGTGGGGAGATGTGCTTAAATGAATGTAGAAAGAGGCAAGTGGACATCGGCGCCTGGCGGGAGATGTACTTACAATGAATGTAGAAAGAGGCTTAGTGGACCTCGAAACCTGGGAGAGACGTACATACAATGAATGTAGAAAGAGGCGAGTGGACCTCGACGCCTGGGAGAGATGTACTTACAATGAATGTAGAAAGAGGCGAGTGGACCTCGGCGCCTGGGGGAGATGTGCTTACAATGAATGTAGAAAGAGGCGTGTGGACCTCGGCGCCTGGGGGAGATGTGCTTACAATGAATGTAGAAAGAGGCGTGTGGACCTCGGCGCCTGGAGGGAGATGTGCTTATAATTAATATAGAAAGAGGCGAGTTGACCTCGGCGGCTGGGGGAGATGTTCTTACATTGAATGTAGAAAGAGGCGAGTGGTCCTCGACCCCTGGGAGAGATGTACTTACAATGAATGTAGAAAGAGTCGAGTGGACCTCGGCGCCTGGAGGGAGATGTACTTACAGTGAATATAGAAAGAGGCGAGTGGACCTCGGCGCCTGGGGAGATGTGCTTACAATAAATGTAGAAAGAGGCGAGTGGACATCGGCGCCTGGGAGAGATGTACTTACAAAGAATGTAGAAAGAGGCGACCGGACCTCGGCGCCTGGGGAGATATGTGCTTACAATGAATGTAGAAAGAGGCGAGTTGACCTCGGCACCTGGGGGAGATGTACTTAAAGCGAATGTAGATAGAGGCGTGTGGACCTCGGCGTCTGGGGGGAGATGTGCTTACAATGAATGTAGAAAGAGGCTAGTGGACCTTGGCGCCTGTGGGGAGATGTGCTTACAATGAATGTAGAAAGAGGCAAGTGGACCTCGGCGCCTGGCGGGAGATGTACTTACAATGAATGTAGAAAGAGTCGAGTGGACGTCGGCGTCTGGAGGGAGATGTACTTACAGTGAATGTAGAAAGAGGCGAGTGGACCTCGGCGCCTGGGGAGATGTACTTACAATGAATGTAGAAAGAGGCGAGTGGACCTCGGCGCCTCGTGGGAGATGTGCTTATAATTAATATAGAAAGAGGCGAGTTGACCTCGGCGGCTGGGGGAGATGTTCTTACATTGAATGTAGAAAGAGGCGAGTGGTCCTCGACCCCTGGGAGAGATGTACTTACAATGAATGTAGAAAGAGTCGAGTGGACCTCGGCGCCTGGAGGGAGATGTACTTACAGTGAATATAGAAAGAGGCGAGTGGTGACCTCGGCGCCTGGGGGAGATGTGCTTACAATAAATGTAGAAAGAGGCGAGTGGACATCGGCGCCTGGGGGAGATGTACTTACAAAGAATGTAGAAAGAGGCGACTGGACCTCGGCGCCTGGGGAGATATGTGCTTACAATGAATGTAGAAAGAGGTGAGTTGACCTGTGGCGACCTGGAGATGTACAATGAATGTAGAAAGAGGCTGGTGGACCTTGGCGCCTGTGGGGAGATGTGCTTGCAATGAATGTAGAAAGAGGCAAGTGGACCTCGGCGCCTGGCGGGAGATGTACTTACAATGAATGTAGAAAGAGTCGAGTGGACCTCGGCGTCTGGAGGGAGATGTACTTACAGTGAATGTAGAAAGAGGCGAGTGGACCTCGGCGCCTGGGGGAGATGTTCTTACAATGAATGTAGAAAGAGGCGAGTGGACCTCGGCGCCTGGTGGGAGATGTGCTTATAATTAATATAGAAAGAGGCGAGTTGACCTCGGCGGCTGGAGGAGATGTTCTTACATTGAATGTAGAAAGAGGCGAGTGGTCCTCGAACTCTGGGAGAGATGTACTTACAGTGAATGTAGAAAGAGTCGAGTGGACCTCGGCGCCTGGAGGGAGATGTACTTACAGTGAATATAGAAAGAGGCGAGTGGACCTCGGCGCCTGGGGGAAATGTGCTTACAATAAATGTAGAAAGAGGCGAGTGGACATCGGCGCCTGGGGGAGATGTACTTACAAAGAATGTAGAAAGAGGCGACTGGACTTCGGCGCCTGGGGAGATATGTGCTTACAATGAATGTAGAAAGAGGTGAGTTGACCTCGGCACCTGGGGGAGATGTACTTAAAGCGAATGTAGATAGAGGCGAGTGGACCTCGGCGCCTGGGGGGAGATGTGCTTACAATGAATGTAGAAAGAGGCTAGTGGACCTTGGCGCCTGTGGGGAGATGTGCTTGCAATGAATGTAGAAAGAGGCAAGTGGACCTCGGCGCCTGGCGGGAGATGTACTTACAATGAATGTAGAAAGAGGCGACTGGACCTCGGCGCCTGGGGAGATATGTGCTTACAATGAATGTAGAAAGAGGCGAGTTGACCTCGGCACCTGGGGGAGATGTACTTAAAGCGAATGTAGATAGAGGCGAGTGGACCTCGGCGCCTGGGGGGAGATGTGCTTACAATGAATGTAGAAAGAGGCGAGTGGACCTCGGCCCCTGTGGGGAGATGTGCTTACAATGAATGTAGAAAGAGGCAAGTGGACCTCGGCGCCTGGTGGGAGATGTACTTACAACGAATGTAGAAAGAGGCTAGTGGACCTCGAAACCTGGGGGAGACGTACTTACAATGAATGTAGAAAGAGGCGAGTGGACCTCGACGCCTGGGAGAGATGTACTTACAATGAATGTAGAAAGACGCGAGTGGACCTCGTCGCCTGGGGGAGATGTGCTTACAATGAATGTAGAAAGAGGCGAGTGGACCTCGGCGCCTGGGGGGAGACGTGCTTACAATAAATATAGAAAGAGGCGAGTGGACCTCGGCGCCTGGGGGAGATGTACTTACAAAGAATGTAGAAAGAGGCGACTGGACCTCGGCGCCTGGGGAGATATGTGCTTACAATGAATGTAGAAAGAGGCGAGTTGACCTCGGCACCTGGGGGAGATGTACTTAAAGCGAATGTAGATAGAGGCGAGTGCACCTCGGCGCCTGGGGGGAGATGTGCTTACAATGAATGTAGAAAGAGGCTAGTGGACCTTGGCGCCGGTGGGGAGATGTGCTTACAATGAATGTAGAAAGAGGCGAGTGGTCCTTCGCGCCTGGGGGGAGATGTACTTACAATGAATGTAGAAAGAGGCGAGTGGACCTCGGCGCCTGGGGGAGATGTACTTACAATGAACGTAGAAAGAGGCGACTGGACCTCGGCGCCTGGGGGGAGATGTGCTTATAATTAATATAGAAAGAGGCGAGTGGACTTCGGCGCCTGGGGGAGAAGTGCTTACAATGAGTGTAGAAAGAGGCGAGTGGACCTCGGCGCCTGGGGGGAGATGTACTTACAATGAATGAAGAAAGAGGCGAGTGGACCTCGACGCCTGGGAGAGATGTACTTACAATGAACGGTGAAAGAGTCGAGTGGACCTCGGCGCCTGGGGGAGATGTACTTACAGCGAATGTTGATAGAGCCGTGTGGACCTCGGCGCCTGGAGGAGATGTGCTTACAATGAATGTAGAAAGAGGCGAGTGGACCTCGGCGCCTGTGGGGAGATGTGCTTACAATGAATGTAGAAAGAGGCAAGTGGACCTCAACGCCTGGCGGGAGATGTACTTACAATGAATGTGGAAAGAGGCAAGTGGACCTCGGCGCCTGGGGCGAGATGTACTTAAAATGAATCTAGAAAGTGGTGAGTGGACCTCGGCGCCTGGGGGAGCTGTACTTACAATGAATGTAGAAAGAGGCGAGTGGACCTCGGCGCCTGGGGGGAGATGTACTTACAATGAACGAAAAAAGAGGCGAGTGGTCCTCGACCCCTGGGAGAGATGTACTTACAATGAATGTAGAAAGAGTCGAGTGGACCTCGGCGCCTGGAGGGAGATGTACTTACAGTGAATGTAGAAAGAGGCGAGTGGACCTCGGCGCCTGGGGGAGATGTACTTACAATGAATGTAGAAAGAGGCGAGTGGACCTCGGCGCCTGGGGGGAGATGTGCTTATAATTAATATAGAAAGAGGCGAGTTGACCTCGGCGGCTGGGGGAGATGTTCTTACATTGAATGTAGAAAGAGGCGAGTGGTCCTCGACCCCTGGGAGAGATGTACTTACAATGAATGTATAAAGAGTCGAGTGGACCTCGGCGCCTGGAGGGAGATGTACTTACAGTGAATATAGAAAGAGGCGAGTGGACCTCGGCGCCTGGGAGAGATGTACTTACAATGAATGTAGAAACAGTCGAGTGGACCTCGGCGCCTGGAGGGAGATGTACTTACAATGAATGTAGAAAGAGGCGAGTGGACCTCGGCGCTTGGGGGGAGATGTGCTTACAATGCATTTGGAGAAAGGCAAGTGGACCTCGGCGCCTGGCGGGAGATGTACTTACAATGAATGTAGAAAGAGTCGAGTGGACCTCGGCGCCTGGGGGGAGATGTGCTTATAATTAATATAGAAAGAGGCGAGTTGACCTCGGCGGCTGTGGGAGATGTGCTTACAATGAATGTAGAAAGAGGCAAGTGGATCTCGGCGCCTGGCGGGAGATGTACTTACAATGAATTTGGAAAGAGGCAAGTGGACCTCGGCGCCTGGCGGGAGATGTACTTACAATGAATTTGGAAAGAGGCAAGTGGACCTCGGCGCCTGGGGGGAGATGTACTTAAAATTAATCTAGAAAGAGGCGAGTGGACCTCGGCGCCTGGGGGAGATGTACTTACAATGAATGAAGAAAGAGGCGAGTGGACCTCGACGCCTGGGAGAGATGTACTTACAATGAATGTAGAAAGAGTCTAGTTGACCTCGCCGCCTGGATGGAGATGTACTTACAATTAATGTAGATTACTGCACCGACTCAGGCCGACTGACGGTAACGATGTTCATGAAAGAACGCATATTACATCCCGTAGGTAGCGGATTTGTGTACGCTTTATTTGATATTGTCCCAGTTGACGTGTGTGAAGGGATCTGTTTCTTCCATGATGCACGAGGAACTTACCCTGTGTCGAGTTTGATGTCTTCAGGCCAGCGCCGTTAATGGACACTAACGTGACAATCCTTCCAACTATCTGTTCACGACAAATGACTCCGTTCCTATACTGGTCAGTGGCTGGACATCAGCGCCACCTGGCGTACTCCCTACAGCCCACCAGTTTTCGAGAACCTACAAAGGCCCATGCGATGTTGTTACTTTGTTCTGTTTTATTAACTAACAATGATATATTGGTTACACTTAAATAAAATAAAATAAATACTAACTCCTGGAATTGAATCCGCCATAAATTTATATGGCGGAAATGATCTGGACAGGTCAATAAACAACGATGTATAGCACACATAATTTCGTCATTAGCTGATCAGAGGTTCTATATTGTATGCCATACGTTTGTCCTTCTTCAAAATAAATATGATCAAACAGTTCAGCATCACCTTGCTTTCATTGTCAAAGACTTCGTAGTACACGGCTATGGACGAGTTGTCTCCCTGGAAAGTCGACTGCTCAGTCTGACTCCAAGAGAGATCGACGTGGAATATCAACGTAAACACCGGTGGTGTCATATCGATGTAGACCCCGCCTGAAGACGCCGTCACGGAGCGACCAGACCCGGTGATAGTCTTCACAGTGATATAGTACGGCTGGAGACA
Source organism: Paraescarpia echinospica (assembly GCA_020002185.1). Lineage (NCBI taxonomy): Eukaryota > Metazoa > Annelida > Polychaeta > Sabellida > Siboglinidae > Paraescarpia > Paraescarpia echinospica. The sequence continues at coordinate 12,725 of JAHLWY010002024.1, forward strand.
AAACTCGTTGGTAATCGCCCCAGTCTGCATCGGGTTCAAAGCGAGGCCGGTCACGTTGATGTGGACAACTTGTGTCTGTTCTGCTTTGCACGTCGTATTGCAAATAAACCGATCGCAAGCGTGCTGGCATGGAATACACGGATGTGTGGTCTGTAAAAAGGCCAGGAATTGACCATAGCATGTTATTTATTCATACAGTCGCCACGTAAGCCCAAATTACGACCGGTCGTATATTACAAAGGTGTTGTTGGTAGAGGTATACAATTGTTTTTAATCAGCATATCCTGGTAGATTGCTGCCGACTGCATTTGCTGTTGTGGTTGCAACTGAAATACCAGGCTTCTATTACGATGAAAAATCCAGCTAGCGTAGTTTATAAATACCTTAACACGCATTGTGTGTAAATTGAACAGCCAAATAGGATTCGAGAGGTTCCGAGACATAAAACTACCTTCTGAAATGACGAGACATCGTCGGCATTTGCTTTGGTTCCACTTGCGGCTTGGAACTCAACGACGGGACGGGCGCTTCCGCGGAATGGGTCTCCGAAACGACATCGTTTAGTGGATGCCGCTGCAAACCTGTGGGAACACAAACCAGGTGATCGCTCTGTGTACATGCATGCATGTATGCGTGCGTGTACGTGCGTGTGTTTGTGTGCGTGCGGGCGTGTGTGTGTGTGCGTGTGCGTGTGTGCGTGTCTGCGTGTGTACGTGTGTGCGTGTGTGCGTGTGTGGGAGTATATGTGCGATTGCGTGTGCATGGGCTTGTACGCGCATGTGCATGTGTGCGTGTGTGCGTGTGTGCGTGTGTGCGTGTGTGCGTGTGTGCGTGTGTGCGTGTGTGCGTGTGTGCGTGTGTGCGTGTGTGCGTGTGTGCGTGTGTGCGTGTGTGCGTGTGTGCGTGAGTGCGTGTGTGCGTGTGTGCGTGTGTGCGTGTGTGCGTGCGTGGGTGTACGTATGTGTCAGAAAAAGACGGACGGCGTGTGTGCGTTTGTGAGCGTGTGTACACGTTTGTGAGATGACCGACGGAGAGATAGACATATATACACTGTGTATACACTGTGTATACAAACAAACAAACATACTGGGAGAGAGAAACAGCGATACATTGTTACCGATACACACATCGTGATTGTAGAATGACTAGTTCTGGTTTACTGCTGTACTCACTCAAGACGACTAAAAA